>PJEM01010884.1:0-58959 GCA_004023845.1 Helogale parvula | reverse complement strand
CGTGCTGAGTTCTGACCGTGTGCTGAGTTCTGACTGCGTGCTGAGTTCTGACCGTGTGCCTAGTTCTGACCGTGTGCTGAGTTCTGACTGCGTGCTGAGTTCTGACTGCGTGCTAAAGAGTTCTGACTGTGTGCTGAGTTCTGACCGTGTGCTGAGTTCTGACTGTGTGCTGAGTTCTGACCGCGTGCTGAGATCTGACCGTGTTCCAGATACGGTACTCAGTTCTTCCGGGATTTCTCTCATGCAGAACCCAGCACTATCCCCATTTCACAGACCAGGAAGCTGAGGCACAGCCAGGCCAAACGGTTTGCACGACGCAACACAGTAGGAAGTGGCCAATTTGGGATTCAAACCCAAGCTGTCTGCCTGCAGCCCACACTCAGATCCATCAGTTAAATGAACACCAATGTGCCGGTCCGCCCAGAATATAAAATCCCGCAGAGCCTGAACCATGGCTTTTTTTTTTTTTTTGCCTTCCTTTTCCTGGTGGCACATAGCAGGTGCTCAGTAAATGCCTGAGATTAAAAACCTCTTCCTCTGGGAAGCCCTCCCGGGCTGCCTTCAGTCCAGACAACGTTCTTTGCTATATGGCACCTCAGGGCCCTGAGCTCTCCCGACAGGACACTTACAAACGTAAGTCCATTTACATGAAAAGTCTCAAAGAGCAAATCCACAGAGAGGAAAAGTGGAGTAAAGCTTGCTCACGGCTGGGTGGGGTGCTGGCTGCGAGGTGTCCTAAAATGGATGGCGGTGACGGTCACAGTCTGTGGATGTGCTGAGAGCCGCTGCGCTGCAGGCGTTATTTGGGTGAATTGTGCGGGACGTGAGTTATGCCTCCGTGAAGCCGCTAGAAACCACCCAGCAGCGTAATTAAGTCGTTAATTGCACGATGATCAGCTCGATGTCAGTCTCCCCTGGTGGAAGGTCTCCGTCTTTATTTATTTTAAGGTTAATTTTTCTAGTTTTTAAAAAAACAGGCCTTATTTTTTAAAGCAATTTTATGTTCACAGCATAAAACTGAGCAGACGGTGCCAAGATCGCCCCTCTGCACCCCCAGCCCCTTATCATCAGCCCTCTTCTTCCCTGCGCCCAGCCTGGCAGAGAGGCTGGTAAACAGGGGCTGAATGAACAAGGGGAGGAAGGAAGGAAATGCCTCCTTGGAGACTCCTATCAGTTCTGTCTCCCCCTTTTTCCCCCCGTCTCAAATCCCAGGCCCCACCTCCCTCGAGGGGGATGGAGTTCTGAGTCCCCGGCAAGTGCACGGGGGCCTCTGCTGGGTGGTTTGCTTTGAATTCCTTCCGCAAGACTCACTCTGAGCTGCAGACAAAGCTCTGGCTTCTCATTTGTTTATGAAAATGATGTGGCCTCTCTGGTGACTGCAGGGGAAGTTAATTAAAATGTGGCTTCTCCAGGAGAGGCCCCCGTCTCTCTCAGGGCATGCGCAGGTGGGCAGACTTCCAGCTGGCAGAGGAAAGACAGACAGACTCGGGAGCTGGCTGTTGCTCGGGGGTAGGGGTGGGGGGAGTGGAGAAGCTCACAGGTGCCCCAGTCTCGGAGCTTTTTACCCAGGGTCGCCGGGAATCAACAATTGCCAAAGTACTTGGAGGCTTTGGGTTGCGAGAATCCTTCCAGCAGGAGGCTCACCTTGTCTTTCTTCTCCACAAATATCTCGTACCCATTCTACACCAAGCCCTGTGTTGGGAGTTCTATTCCGAACAAAGCAGAGAATGGCCTTTGCCCGTATTATGTTTATTGTTTTGGATTAAGGGATAATTGAACAAGTAGCAGTAGTCAAGTGCACCAGGGGGTTAGGTGGGGGGAGGGGGGCACAGATCGCCTCTAGTTCTAAAAAATTTGAGTCCACAGACTGAGAGAAGATTTTTGCAATGCAAATACCCATCATATATAAAGAGCTGCTACAAATCAATAAGAAAAAAAGGAAGACAATCCTATAGAAGGATGAGCAAGACAGAACAGGCACTTCATTAAGAGGATTTCCAAGTGGCCAAGATCCACATTTCAAGTTGCTTAACCTCTGAGAAATGCAAAATAAAAACTCAGTGCTCTGGGTGAGAATGCGGGACAGGCAGAACACAGATGCACTTGGTGGGAGGTACAAACTGGTACAGCCAAGGTGGAAAACCGTGTAGCAGCATCTATTAAAGCTAAACATACGCCTACCCGACGGCCCCACAATCCCCTCCTGCACACCCGACAGAAGTGCACGCCTGTGTCCAACAGAGACACGTCTGAGGACACTCCCAGCATCTCGGTTCCAAGTACCCGGTACCGGAAACAATCCAAATGGCCATTAGAAGGTGTATAAGAAGTTGTGACGTATTCATTCTAGAACAACGTCGAGGCTGTGGTTCTCAGTCAGGCAGTCAGGGGCAAGTTTGACCCCCGGAGGACAGCTGGCTACGTCGGGGACATCATGAGTTGTCACAAGGTGGGAAGGAGTCCTACCGTCCACGTGGTGGGAGGGGGCCGGGGACGCCGCTCAACATCCGACGACGCACAGTACGGTCCTGACCTCCAGCAACAAAGGATCACCCGGCCCCGAATGCCAACCGTGCCGGGGCTGGGAGATCCCAACGACAGCCACCAGATGGAGCGGCTGCACACCGCCGCACGGCGGTTCTCACACGGAGCGTGGGGGACATCGGGGTGCGGTGCCCGTGGGGCAGGCGTCGTGGCCGAGGCCGCGCAGGGGCCTTCGGGGGATCTGGCCCGGCTGTCCTCGGCCTGACGGGGGTGCCCTTCGCGCCGCGCAAGCCTGCCTGCCGTCCTTCAGAACCCAGTCGTCTGTGATGTGACCGCGCCGCAGGCGGAGAGCGGTGTGCTCTCGATGGCCATGGGGGACCGCCTCCCCGCAAGCACCGTGCAAACCGCAAAAGATGAACCACAGCAGCAACACAAAAACAATTTGTTAGGTCCCCGCGGGTTCTCCGCTATGCGCTTTCGCAACGGTGGGGTCCCATCCGGAATTCCCTGAGCGTTGGTTTTGTCATTTGCGCTGACTGTTCCAGACGGGAGCGTCTCCTAGAAGGAGGTCGAGGTCCCCAAGAACTCGGTGGAGAAGGGGGCTCGGCCTTGCAGCCCCACCGCTAGGCTTGTTTCCCTCTTGGGCAGGTCACATGGCATCTGAGAAGGCCACTTATAGGGAACCACAGGGTCCCCGGGCCCTTCTCAGGTGCGGCCCCAGGACACCCCCAGAGCTGGGTGCCCCCTGTGCTTTTCCCGGGTCCATGCCCATCCCCAAACCCTCCTGCGCTTAAAAGTCCATCCTGGGCAGTTCAGTCCTTCAGGCCCTGGGGCCGGGTGCTCTGGGTCCCGGCGCTCACACGTGAATGCCCAGGGGGCCGCTGGACTCACCACCAACCAGCTCAGCCGGCAGTGGGACGAGCTCACGGCCCACCTTGGTGCCAACACCAGCCACCACAGCGACCTCTGTCACCACGGGGACTGCGCGGCACGCTCCCTGGCCTCCATCACCTCTATCTAGTGCTTAGAACAGTCCTACCAAGCGGTTACTACCGTCCCAGTTTTCAGGTGGACAGAGACCCAGACAGCTTCAGGGCCTCGTTTGCTCAAAGCCTCACAGCCAATGAACGGCCAAGGCAGGATCGGCGCCCCTGTTTGACTCCACACGGCCTTTGCTGGGTCGTAACCACTCATGAGGCACTTAGCACAAACTACCCAGGACGATTCACTCTCTCCTCGTGCACCAAGCTTAGCTCTGCGGGCGGGGTGCTGCTCTGGCCGTGGCTGTGGCCTTGCTCTGCCCCCCGCACACACAGCCCGTGTAGCCTCAGGCCAGGAGGGCCCAGGGAAGGTCCGCTGTTTTCACGTATAGCTTGGGGCTTTGGGAAGAGCTTCCACTTTAGAAAACACCATAGGCCTGATGTGACCTGGACAGGCAACGGCGAAGTCAGGACCCGATCAGGGGAAAGTGGGCAGAAGAGAAAGAAAGACACCGACCTTGGACTGGCATCCTGGAGAGAGCTGACCGAGGGGCTTCCTAAAGAGCATTGAGCCAGAGGTGGAAGGGCCTGGCCTCCTTTCCCAGCTCTTCCAGAGAGACCTTCTAGAAGCCTACAGAGAAAAGCTTCCGGCAGGTGTCTGGGCCCCTCGGGAGAGCTGTGGGGAGCCAGTTAAGGACTGACAAACAGGTGCTCAGAGCTCCTGACCCTGAACTTCCAGATGCAGGCAAGCGAGTCGTGACAGACATCTGAGATCAGCTGCCATTGCAATGCAAGGTAATTTGAGGTCTGAGGCTTGGTCACCTGCTTTGCCGTGGCCACCCTCTCTGATATCCAAGAAACTGATGACATTGGCCACAAATCTCAGCTTCGATTGGCCACTCAGCTTCCCAGGCTCCCTGTCCTGACCCGCAGCCCAGAACAGCCCAGAGATAACTGTTCTCGGGCTGGCATGTGCAAAGGTCCTGGGGCAGATGGCACAGACAGGCTGTTGGGCCACGTGAAGGCTGGAAGCACCTTCCCCACACGAGGGTCTCTTGGAACCACCACACTCTCTTTACCGCAGAAGAAAGCAACGAGGAAGAGAGTTAGCACTCACTGAGCACTTCCTCCAAGGCCCTGTTATGTGATCTCACTTAGCAAACCTCAGTTCTGAGAACTTCCTCTGTCCCGAGAGCTGCTTATGCTTCTTGCTGAACGCTGCCGGTCCCACTGCGAGGGAGCGTGCCCATTTTCCAGATGGGCAAACTGAAGGTCCCCACCTGCCAAGGCCCCCCAGCTAGTATAACAGAGCAGCTGAGCTCCCTCAGACGTGCTGAGCCCGCAGCAGCCCCCACCCCACCCCCTCCACAGCAGCTCTCTGAGCCAGGTCACAGTATCGCCAGGGGATGGGTGGGGAAACTGAGGCTCAGGAAGAGGAGGGACCCACGAAGCCCTTTCAGCCTGCACACGCAAGCCCCCTCCTGCACTTCCCAGGTCTGATGGCGGGATTCTAAGATGTCTCCTGCAAAACCCTCAAGGCCTCCTAAGAGGCACGCCTCAGCTTTGCATGGCAAGGACGTGGGACACCTGGGCCGCTCTTCAAACACGGCTGGGTAGCCGGGACCCCTCGTGGTCCAGGTGCTCGAATCAAGAGGCGCTGGGGACACAGGAGAAGGATCCGGCTCTGCGTCGGGCCACCACGCCCTCCTCGGCGCCGTTCACACTGTGCTTTTTCCCCGAGTTTCCTCTGCCACAGGGCGGCTGGCTGGAACGCAGCTCTGGGTGACAGCTGTCCCCATCAGCGGACAGCTTCATTAAACCTCATTAAGATGTCATCCCTCGCCGCCTTATTTCCCGTCTCTCAGCTCTAATTAAAACCAGCTCTCTCCCTGTCCCAGGGGCCTTGGGATTCTCTGGGCTCCTTCTGCACCGCCGCGCCACCGCCGCCGCCGTGAAGGACCAGGCCCTGGACCCCACGCTGGCTCAGGCCGGGCAGGCAGCCCCCCGGCCCAGACCGAACCCCACTCCAAGCAGCCAGTCGCCCGCATGAGGACCCCTGGGGCTTTCCAGAGGCTCAGGTGACCCCCGCAGGCTGCTACCTGGCTCTGAAGTCACTTGAGATGCCAGGAAGGCCGCCCCCCCGCCCCGGAGCCTCCGCAGAGCCAGTCCCTCCTCATGGACCAGCCTCAGAACAAGCAACCTGGCCTGCAGTCCAAGTCTGAGTATTTCCCGACCAACATCTGCGCGGAAATTCTTAACTAGCCCCTGCTTCCCGCCCAAGATGCAAGAATGGGTGAAATCAGGGGCCTTTAGTTCTTGGGCGGCCCGGACGGGATCCAGCTCAGGGGGCGTTTCCAAGATGGGCTTCCAGTCTGGCAGCTCAGAGCCTGGGTTCCGGACTCACCTCGGACACTCGCTCCGGCAGGAGGGCATCACACCCCCTCCCGGCGGCCGCCCAGCACGGAGTTTGTTGACCTCCAGCCCGGCGTTTGTTGACCTCCAGCCCGGCGTTTGTTGACCTCCAGCCCGGCGTCCGGACTAAATAAATGTTTGCCCAACAGTGGAAGAGTCTCCTCTCACTTTCCTGCACCCCATTAACGCGTGGCTCCGTGGACTCCCGCAGCGACGGCCTGGGAGTTATTAAATAAACACCCGCACGCGGCCAGACCCATCCATCCGCGCGCACCGGGCACGGCGCTGGTGAAGGGGCAGTTCATTATTGCAAAACAACTTAAGACCCTCGAATGAAAAGCACAATATAAATGCAAATCGTGGTCCTGATTAGCATAGAGGATATTTATTTATTTCCATAATGAGAACCTCAGATAAACAATCATGTGAAATAAGGTACATGATGCATCAAAGGACTCCGGCACTGGCTCAGAAGCCAGGTTCTTTGAACCGTGTGCATCGTGAGTAGCTGGTGAACACGAATAATGATCCTAAAAAAAAAGGCACGCGTGGGAAGACCACGTCCATACACGGTCAAAGGCATGTACAATAACGTCAAGTGAAAAAAAAAACCCACAGCAGGATTCAGAATCGTACACATACCATGGTCACGGCCGTGTAACAAAACTTCATTGAAAAAAATACCGGAGGGAAGCGCGTCACCGATTGCGTGAGGGCGCGTGGTTAGAGACAAGCAGACGGGGCTGAGATTTTACTTGTATAATTTCAGGAGTCGAAAGGCAGAGTTAAAGCACGAGTGTCTATTTCCCACGTGCCTGCCAAGGGTCAAAGTCAAGGTTCTCCTGCGTCATTACAACTGCAAGGGTGATGAAGGGGACTGAGCGGCCGGCCCCTGGGGAGGAGGCAGGCGTGGAGCCGAGCACGAGGATGGGGAAAGTCAGCTCCTTAACGGCACACAGAACCGAGCCCCGCTCTGCCTTCCCGCGTGACCTTGGGCAAGTCACTTAATTTGTCGGGTCCCCGCTTCCTCGCCTGTAAGACCTCCCAGGGCTGCCCAGAGTGTTGGTGGCATCGGCCTAGGGTGTGGCTTCGCCTACGGCCATGGTTACAGTCGGTATTGTGGGAGCAGCTCTCCGAGTCAGGCCAAGGGGCATCCCGGGCAGCGGGACAGCCCTCCAGGCCCCCCTGCAGCTGCCCGGCGCCCCCCGCCCGCCCTTGCCCGGCTCCTGCAGCCCAAGCTGCCATGTGCTTTGTCGCCAGCCCGGCTCCTCCATCTCCCTGGGGCGGCCCAGGCTCCCTTCGTGCTGCCAGGCCCGTTACTGCAGCTGATGTATGGCCCCTGCCGTTGAGGCGGTCACGGTGACAGGGCCCCTGCGCTCCCTCCCCTCCCCCCCGACAGCTTGAAGCCAGGTCCTTCATTTGCATTTACATGATCTCGCTGTGCAGCTTATGAGATCGAGAGATTTATTTGCTACTTAGCTTGATGTTTGATTACACTCGGAGAAGGCGGTGAGCCGCCAAGTGCACGGATGCGTCGCTCCGAGCCCGCAGCCTCTCGGGGCCAGTAACTCAACAGCAGGTTTAGGCGGACGAGGGGGAAACGCACAGCGTTTTGAAAAAGGCAAACGTGAGAGGCTGGGAGGAGAAAACCATGATCTGGATTTTTTTTTTTTAATGAAACAACAGAACCTGGCTGAGGTGTCACCGAATTATGAACGGCCCCAAGCAACTCCGTGAGGTGGCTCACTGTCCTGGGCACCGACTCCCGGGAACTTTTCCTCCGGGGCGAAACCAGAGGCTCCTAAAATTGATGGTTCCATCACCCCCTACCCCGCCCCTGCCCCCGCCAAGGTAGGGGGGGTGAGGGTCGCCTCCTGCTCACAGGTACAGACGGGGCTCAGATCGGAGTGTCTGGATCAACACTTGCTCTGTTGATTTCACCCAAGCTCCTCCCCTGTAAAACGAGGCAAACAATCCCACCTCTTAGGTCCGAGCAGAGGTGAGTGAGCGGGGTGACCTCAAGCCACAGGGGACCCAGAGCAGGCACCCAATAAACAGGCTGTTTTCTGAAGAAGCAAGGAATAAAGCGAAAGGCTCCCTTGGAGAGAAGTCCCCTGGCGCCACGCTCTGCCATCAAGGGTCACCTATGTGTCCCCTACGTGCTGTGCGCCGTGGGGCTGGGTTCTGGCTCCCCAGCTGGCCCGGTCCGGAAGCCCGCAGCTGGGGCAGACTCCAGGAAGGCAAGCCTGTTTTCATGGTGGTCTGAGCTGGGCACCATGAGGGGTGAAGCTGCCAGCCTGTACCCTGTGGCATTCCAGATCCAAACAGAAGTTATCTGGAACATTCCTGAGACATTACAAGGTGGTGCTCATAAGAACCTGATCTTGGGGCTAAACCTCCTGGCGTGGAATTCTGGCTTCTCAATCCTGTGTGACTTTGGGCAAGTTGCTTCAGCTTCAAGCCTATAAAATAGACATAATGAGAGCACCCAGTTCATAGGGTCACTGGAATACTGGATAATGCAGGGCAAATTCTTAGCAGGGCCTGGAAGATTCTTTTTTTTTTTTTAAGTCTATTTATTTATTTTGAGAGAGAGAGAGCACGCACGTGCGTACAAGCAGAGGAGGGCTAGAGAGAGAGGGTGAGAGAGAATCGCAAGCAGGCTCCATGCTACCAGGGACTCAGACCCATGAACCGTGGGATCATGACCTGAGCCAAAACCAAGAGTCGGATGCTTAGCCAACTGAGCCACCTGGCCGCCCTGGGCCTGGAAGGTTCTTAGTGAAAAATAGGCATACTAGCTAACTGTCTTCATTAGCCTGTCCTTGAATTCTGAGCAGCTCTGTCTCCATTTGTGTACGCAGAGAACCGGCTGTGAAATTAATTCTGTCCATTTGATGGTTCCTCAAAAAGTTTAACCTAGAATCACCCTTGGACCCAGGTTTACCCCGAGAGAAACTGAAGACAGACGTTCAAACTAATATATGCACACAGGTGTTCACGACAGCATTGTCTGCAGTAGCCAAACGACGGACAGCAGCTAAGCGTCCGTCGACTGTCTAGTGGAGAATGAACTGTGGCAGACCCCACAGTAAAGTTCTAGGCAGCCATAAAAAGGAGGCGAGTCCTCATATGTGCTACCGCATGCCTGAAACGTCTAAGGAGAGAAGCCAGACACAAAGCCACACACTGTATGATCCCGTCTCTATGAAATGTCCAGAATTGGCAAATCCTCGGAGGAAGAAAGCAGATTAGGATTGCCAAGGAGTGGGGCAGAGAAGGGTGGCAGGGCCAGTCGATGGGGATGGGACTTCCGTTGGGGGTGGCGAGGGTGTCTCGGAACTGGGCGGAGGGGTGGTTGGCAAGACTGTGGATGTGCCACATGCCCGTGAATCGTACGCTTACGATGGCTAATGGCTAATTTTATGTGGATTTTGCTTCAGTAGAAAGAAAAATTAATACGTCCACAGGAAGGACATACTATACCTCCCATCCGAGCAATTTAGGAAATTTTTTCTCTCTTTGGGATGAGAAAGGAAAGGGACCCAAATAAAGTGGTGACTGTGTCATCGGGGCATGACACGCTGGGAAACGTGGCCGGCCTGCAGGGAGGTTAGGGTTAGGTGGGCAGTGTCCCGGCTGGGGCTGGGATGTTTCAGCCGTGTGTCCTCCGGACCTGATTGCTCCGATGATCCGTGTGGCGGAAGCTGGTGAAGGCACGTCTGTCAGAGTTAGATCTTCACGAAAGAGTTGTTCCAAACCAGGCCAGAGGCCAGAGGACCAGTGACTCTTGACGGATTCCATTTCACATCACGTCCCTCCTTTGCTTTGAAAGGTCTCACCTTTGGAAGGCGGCCGTGGCCGTGGGCAAGGAAGAGGAGCGCTGGACGGTGAGCCTGGAGACCTGGGAGCTGGCGTCCGTCCGCCTTGCCGGCTCCCCTGGCCCCTGCCTCGTCTGCCCCGGGGGGACACCGCCAGTGTGTCCAGGCCCTCCTCGTGACCCAGCCAGGCAGCCACTATGATCCGAGTTTTATTTGGGCAGTTTGGGGGTGGGGGTGGGGTCTCCACGCCAGACTTCTTCCAGAGAGTGGGTTCTATGGCTTTCAGAAAAAAATGAGAATCCCTAAGTGAGGCCATCTCGGAGGTCCGCACCCCTGCACCTGGTGTAGACAGATGGGATCTGGGTCCAGACTCTGATCCTTCTCATTGTGTGACTTTGAGCAGGTAATTTGACCTCTTTGAGTCTGTTTCTCATCATTCATAGAACAGGGATAACCTTCCCCACTACGGGTGGAAAGACCCGATTCAGACGACCTCACCGAGACCAGGCGCCAAGGGGCCTCTGGTGCCCAGCAGGCGCGCGCCGCCGTGGGAGGGCTCCTCCTTCCCCGTCCCCAGCCGCCGCTGCTTTAGTAAAGGCAGGAAACACCTCTGCACGGACTCTGATGTGGCATCCAACGCGCAAAGGAGCCGGTTTCCAGACCGCTGAGGACAGAGAAACAGACCAGAGCCCCTCCCCCACGGAGGGGGAGCCACCGGCGTGAGGGGTAAACGGCACATCCTTGTGTCGCCTTGGTCACGTCAGCTGCCAAGGACTGAAGCTAGCAGACCGCAGAACCACAGCGGGACCAGACTCATGAAAGAG
The DNA here is from genome assembly GCA_004023845.1 of Helogale parvula. NCBI lineage: Eukaryota > Metazoa > Chordata > Mammalia > Carnivora > Herpestidae > Helogale > Helogale parvula. Next base: position 48,438 of record PJEM01010884.1, on the reverse strand, counting down.
GCTCCCCACAAAAAAAAAAAAAAAAGAGAGAGAGAGAGAGAAAGAAAAGAAAGAAAAAGCAAAAGCAGAGAATGATCTATGTACTTTTCAAAACTTAAAACAGAAATCAAAGGAAAACTGAACTGTTTTAAGTTTTGACAGCTGCAGGGATCATTCTGTTTGGTTACTCTATTTATGTTTTCATTTTCTTTATAGATTCATTGAAAATCGCATCATGTAATAGGGAAGAAAAATGTTCAGTATTTCCCGCCCCCCCCCATAAACCCTTGTTCCTTCCCGAGAACAGATGAAAACAGCAGCTCCGCTGACTTCTGGTTTGATGTATATTTCATCATATCTCATTGATTGTAAGTTTTATTTCCATGTCAATAAAAAAAAACCGGCATTGTAATAAATGAGAAGGAGTTTAACACAAAATGGCAGCTGACCTGTTGGCAGAGCAGGAAGCAGGGGCGGAGGAAGAGGGTCTAAAATGAAGCCCGTTAATAAGGACGGTTATTGATTTCAGCGCGAAGCTGGTGGCTGGGCGGCAGGCCCCGCCCTCCCCCCCCCCCCCCCCCCCCCCCCCCCCCCCCCCCCCCAGTCGCGGCAGCTCTGGGCTTGTGTTCTGGTGGGTTCTGGGCTGCTGCTCGTAGAAGGCGATGCCGGGAGCCAGGCGGTGCTTCTCTCCTTCCACACAGGCAGCGGCGGCCACTTGCGGGGCGCACAGGGCCCTGGGATCCCAACTTTGGGCCACACAGAGATGGGTAATAATCTGGTCTCGGAGCAAGGAGCGTGGGGAGTGAGTTCAGAGGTGTGGGCTGATCAGGTAAAGATACATGACTTCAAGAGGCATTCATGCACAGGTTCCATTGACTGGTGCCTCTGGGACAGGGATGTTCTAGAAGGAAATCCTTCGAGGTGCGAGGCTGTCCAGAGGCTTGTAGGTGAGGGCTGCCATCTAGAAGGGGAGGAGGGCCGAGGAACACCAGGGTGGGGACATCGGAGAAGTGGAGAGGGTCAGGGGTCCAGGCGATGACATTCAGAGCAGGGCAGGGCGCCGGGCTCTGCGGGCTCTGACGGGCAGCGGTGGTTTGGAGTCTTATGACCACGAAGCTCGATCTTACCAACAGCAGATGCTGGTGTCACTTTGAGGGGTGTGCAAAGCAGCCAGGCCCTAAATGGCTAAAAATCTGCTTGCTTGGGCTATTTAAGAAAAATTTTTTTTCAACATTTATTCATTTTTTGAAAGACAGAGAGAATCAGAGCATAAGCAGAGGTGGGGCAGGGAGAGAGGGACACACAGAATCGGAAGCAGGCTCCAGGCTCCGAGCTGTCAGCACAGAGCCTGATGCAGGGCTTGAACCCATGAACCATGAGATCATGACCTGAGCCAAAGTCAGACGCTTAACCGACTGAGCCCCCAGGTGCCCTGGCTTAAGATATTTTCAAAACTACTGGATATGAAAACTATTGGTGCCTAAGGGCTTTTGAGCTAACGAGTCTCAGCCTGCTGTGAAGAAATGAGTGTCCCAGTGGCCCAGCCCCACATCCTGGGCTCATCTGTGGAACGGGGGCCCCGGTGGCCCCGGCCTCCTATCACGGCCTCCCCTTCAGCCTCCGCTTCTGGCCTTTTGCCTTCTTTCAGTAACGTGGACTTGCCAGCCTCCTCCCATGGACAGGCTTTAGTCGCCTGTTCCTCATCCAATCCTGGGCCCCCTCACTCTGCCCTGAAGTGTCACTGCCTCGGGAAAGACCCCGACTCTGCAGCCCCTGCGTCGAAGCCCCGGCAGCATGATCTCACGTGCTTTCCTCCCGGGGCCCATCTCACTGTAGCCGACCGGTGGTTTGGGTGGTGGTCTGGGCCACATCTCACTCAGCTGAGCATCAGCTGTCTGTCCCAGTCACTGCCGTGTCCCCAGGGCCCAGCACACAGTGGGTCTTCAACACGCACTTTGGGAAGGCTCATGTGACTGAGTGCCAGGGAGCAGTGGTGCGGGCAGCTGATGTTCTGGCAGCGCGTAGAAACAGTGCTCCTCCCAGGCCTGGCCTGTCTGGGGCTGGTCTTCTAGAGGGAGTGTGGAATCTGTTTCAGATTCTCCAGGAATCTAGAGATCGCCAGCCCTGTCCCGCAGTGGGCCCCGCAGGAAGGTTGCAGCCTCTGGACTCAGTGGGAACCTCAAGATTTCTGCCTTGTGGCTGACAGGCAGGCAGGGACCAGGAGGTGTGGGGAGGAAGAGGGAGGGTCAGTCCAGGAGGGCAGCCCTGAGGAGGTTCCCTCCGTCCTCCTCTGGCCTCAGTGGTCCCATCTGTAAAGTGAGAGAGCTGGTCTCTAGGGCTCCCCCCGCTCTGCTGCTCTCCCTCCCTCTCTCTCTCTCTGGAGCATGTCTGAATCCACGTCACCCAGATCCACATCGCCCAGTACTTTTTGCTCAGGAAGGCAGAGCAGCCCAGTGGGAAAGCCTCAGAGCCAGCCTGATCCGGTCCGGTGTTGACACCCCTGCTCGTTTGCGCACGGCGTGTGTGACGAGACAGTTTGCAGGGCCTCTCACGTAGTGAGCTGTGGAACATGGACCGGCGGCCTTACTGGAGAGACCCGAACCCGCCTGTCCAACTTCCACCTGCCACACGGGCTCATGGCACTGCTACCCGCACTCAACCAGCATGACCAACGCCAAGCCGATGGGGCCACCCTGGGATGGAACCCCACCCGTGGCCTCTCCAGCACGCACACGGCAGGCACTTTGAGAACCACGCCTGGATGGTGGGAAGTCCTCTGGACGCTGAGCTGCACCGGGGCAATGGACGGAAAGTGTACGCGGAAGGTGGTCGTGAAGACAGGCCTTGGACCAGCTGAACGGAGCCCGGGCTTGCCAGGACTTGCCTGTGGCCCCCCGCCCGCCGCGTCTGAATCTGCAGCTGAACATTGCGGGTGCCCCCGCTGGCCCCGCGCTTGGGAGGAGGGAACGAGCGATGGGAAAAGAGATCTGAGGTCTCCCAAAGGCGCTCGGTGCGAAAGACGGCTGATCAATATGAACTGAGGAAGTGGGGCTGTGCTATAAATGATTTAATGGGCGGCCTCTCACGTGCAACGGGGCCGCATAACTCAGGTGAAGATTTCAAATGTGGGGCGTAATTGCTACATGTGAAATCTGTTTGTACTTAGCTTTTAGTCTTGGAAATTACCAAGCTCTGGGCTGCTCCTGCAATTAATCATTAAAGAATTAAGAGCGAGGATACTCATTATTGTAAAAGACTCTAGCGATGGTCTTGATCCAACTTATAAAATTGACAGATTTGGTGCAACTGAATAATTTTCCTCTCCTCTGCACAAAATCAGGGATGCGAGTCAGACGCGATGGCGGGCGTGAGTGCTCACAAACTCGTATAGACCGGCCTATAATTACCAAAATAGAAAAAGAACAGCGTTTTGTAATGAATGACAAGCCGCCGAGCGGAAATCTAATTTGGTCTAATTAAGCAGCCTTTTGTGAGGATTTGTCTTTAGATGAAAAGAGGGAGCCGAGGAGATCTAAATGCAAATGAACTCCCTCGTTTCGGTTTTAAAGGGCCAGGCGCAGAGGTGTCTGGGCGCCCAGGCCCTCTTCTTCATAACCCCGTTTCTCCTCTCCGTGCCCCACCCCCCGGGCCCGGGGGCGCCCCGCCTGCCTTCGAGGAGTCTCCTGCATTTTGTCCCTTGTCGCTCAGATCTTTTCAAACAGCTGTCAGGGACCTTGGCATATTCAGGAGCAAATTTTATTTTGCCCAAAGTAATGAAGGCCAAAGGGGGTTTTGCTTATGAGAGGAATCCACCGCTGTCCTCCGAGGGCACCTGTGCCGTCTGCAGTGACAGAGCGATGTGTGTGGGGCGGGGGGACGGTCACCCACATCACAGCCTCGCTCAGCTCTGGCTCACAGAGGAGACGGTGTGCGCCTTGCTCCTCAGCCTCACGCTGTCGCTTCAGGAACGAGCAGAGGCCATCTTCCTGGCTGCCACTGGGGGGAGGTTCCCAAGCCCATCTTCAGCTTCAGGAACTCTCTAGAAGGACCTACAGATCTCAGAACAGCCACTCTTCTCGCGGTCCTGGTTCATGGACACAGACTGAAGTCAGCAGACGGGAGGCACCTGGGTGGCTCAGTCGGTTCAGCGTCCGACTCTTGGTTTCCGCTCAGGTCATGATTTCTTGGTTTGTGAGTTTGAGCCCTGAGTTGGCCGACATTGAGTTGCCTGCTTGGGATTCTCTCTCTCTCTCTCTCTCTCTCTCTCTCTGCCCCTCCCCCTGCTTGCTCTCTACCACTCTCTCTCAAAAATAAATAAATAAATAAACATTTGAAAAAAAAATAAGCCAGCAGACAGGGCAGGAGCCAGGACCTTCCCCCTGGAGTCGTATGGTTGTGGCTGCGGCTGCTTCTACCGGCTTTGATGTGTGATAATTCACAGAGGGCGGCCTGCCAGGGAAGCTCGCCTGAGCCTCGGTGTCCAGAGTTTTACTGGGAGCTGGTCACATGGATGGGCTGATCGTGAACAGGGCTGACCTCAGTCTTCAGACCCTCGGGAGCTCAAACGGACACTGTGTGGCCCGGGGGCCCCCCAGCCTAAGTCACGTGGTTGATGTGGATGAACTAATACAGACATGCTCATAGGCAGGACAGTCCGAGGGCTGAGGTTAGAGGTCTACCTCTCAGGAGCTGGGCCGCGACTGGTCCTTTCTCTGGAACATGGAGGGTATGGACATCCCAGACCTGCCGAGCTGCCCCTTTCCTCCCAGCCGCCCGAGGACAAGTGGTAGTGCGGTGACAGCCAACGAGGGCGGGAAGATGAGAGGGCGAAACAGAATGCGTTCCCTCACTCTGACCCCACCGCCTCCCATCTGCATGCTCCAGTTTGTTTTCAAAGAAATTGTGAACCTTCGGGCTTTTTCATCTTCCGACGGGAAAACTGAATAGGTAAGGGGCAGGTGCCCGCAGCAGGTGCCCAGGCAGGTGCCCAAAGCAGGCCCTCCTGTATGACTGGTCCAGACTAACACTGCCCCCCAGACTGCCCGTCTCAGTCACTCACTTCTCTGCTCCCCTGGATGCCTGTCCTGGCATCAGGATGCCCAAGAGAGGGAGCCAGAGGGACCGAAAGAGAAGGTGGGGCAACAGGGGGCACAGAGCCTCCTGACGGGAGAAACAGGAAAGAGAAGCAGGAACTGCTTCTAGTCTCATGTACTGTAACCAGCTGACTGTTTCCAGCCCCCAAATTCATCTTCTGAAACCTAATCCTCAAGCTGATGGCACTTGCAGAAGGTGGGGGGTTTGGGGTGGAGTCCTCCTGGAGGTTTGGGATTAGCGCCCTTATAAGAAAAGGCCAGAGGGGCACCTGGATGGTCCAGTCAGTTAAGCATCTGACTCTTGATCTCGGCTCAGGTTATGATCTCACAGTGTGTGAGATAGAGCCCCACGTCAAGCTCTGTGCTGACAGCATGGAGCCTGCTTGGGATTCTCCCTCTGTCTCTCAAAATAAATAAATAAACCAAAAAAACAAAAAAGAAAGAAAGAAAAGGCCAGAGAGTTAGCTCGCTCTCTTTCTGCCATGTGTGGCCACAGGGAGAAGCCAGGCATCTGTAAGCCAGGAAGAAGGCACACCCCAGGAGTCCAACTGGCCTGGCGCCCTGACCTGTGAGACGTAGATGCTGTTGTTTAAGCCCCACCACCACCGCCACCACCGTCTGTGGCAGCAGCCCGGGCTGGCTAAGACAAGTACAAACAGCTACTGTGGGCCGAGCAAGAAGTAGGTGCCCAATGCCTGGGTCAGGGCTAAGCGCTTGACATCCACTGACCCCTGCCCCTTTCTGACCTGACCTCTCCTTTAAAACGGTGCCCCAGCCTCTCCACATCTCCACCCCTGCTTTGTGTCTCTCCTTCGTACTTATCACCAGCTCACCGGTGAGTGTTGGTCACCATCTTCCTCTCCTCCCTGTTATATGAGCTTCACGGGTCAGGGATCGTATTGCTATTGCTCACTGCGTGTCTCCAGTGCCTAGAATAGTTTGGGGCACATGGTAGGTGCCCAAATCTCTGTGGATGGATGGATGGATGGATGGATGGATGGATTCTCATTGTACCTTATGAAGCAGGTCCACTCTTATCCCAGTGTTACAGATGACTGCTCAGAGGTGACATGCATGCCCAGGGCCACCTAGATGACCCCCAGAGGCGGGGCTGGGGGGCCAGGTGTGCCTGGCTCTGGCCTCCCGCTGGCTGCTATGTCTAGGATCCACCACAGCCTTCTCACTCTCCTGGAGCAGAGGGACCGCAGTCAGCTGGGTATGAGGTGCATGCCACGAGACTACTCATGGCCCCGGCTGTTCTGGAGCAGGTCAATGTCACCGCACAGACAGGTCAGGAAGCCCCCTCTGCGGTCCTGACCCACCTCTTCTCTAGTAGTGTCCTGGGGCTGCGGCAACAAATTGCCACAAACTTGATGGCTTAAAATGACCAAACTTTCATTTCAGCCAGTTCTGGGAGCCAGAAGTCAGAAATCATGGTGTTGGCATGGTTGTTTCCTCCTGGGGCCCACAGGGAGGACAGGTGCCGTGCCTCCTCCCAGCTGCTGGTGGGCTCCGGGGACCCATGGCGGTCCCTGGCTGGCAAAGGTATTACTCCAGTCTCTGTCCCCATTTCACTCAGCCTCTCCCCTCATATTTGTCTCTCCTTCACCACCTCCGTCCCCTGTCCCTCACAAGGACACTAGTCAGGGCAATTCGGGCTCCTCCGGAATCCAGGAAGATCTCATCTTCTGATCCTTAATTTGATGACATCTGCAAAGATGCTATTTCCAAAGAAGTTCCCATTCGCAGGTACGGGGGGTCAGGACTTGGACATACCCTTGGGGGCGTATTCCATCCTCCACAGCCTCCAACAACATGACAGCCACAGCGACAGCCATCCACACTGACAATCTTGGGGGGGGGGGGCGGCGGATGCCTATCAATGCACAGCCCTGATCAAACAGGTGTCACCAGACACGCCTCGGTACCAAGCACTGTATCGAGACAAGCCAGACTCCGTCTCCTGGGACTCATGTCCTCTGTGCACCCCTTATTACAGCTCGTGGGGAGGCATTAGCTCAAAGAGATAGATAAGCAAAGTTCTGGGGGCCCAGAAACCAAAAGAAGTTCATCAGCCACCCTCCAGGGAAGGTGTGAGATCACGTGGGGACGGTCTCCCAAAGCATGTGGTATGTGATGTAGGAGCCAGGGGCGGGGCGGATTTTTCTGGTGGTGACGTGTGAGGGTGTTCCTGGAAACGTGTAGCCACAGGGACTACATGGAGTCGAGGACACACAGAACCCTGTGGCACGTGGGAGACTGGCCTTTGCATCCTAAGTATATCAGGGTGTGGGGGCGCTGAGGAGGGGCGGGCTTGTCTGCCTCCCAGGCTCGGGGCAGACCTCCCGGAAGACACAGCATTTCGGAAGGACTCAGACTACTAACCAGAGGGACCCAGGTGGTATTTCAGAGCAGGTGCCCAGAAGGTGAAAAGGCGTGAACGGGAAACAGGAGCAGCAGAAGACGGTCTGGTAACCAGGAGAAAGATGAACACTGGGGCCAGACTGTGCCAGGCTGCTGTCTGCAGCGGGTGACGGGTATCCTGGGCGGTTGTGGGTCAGGAGTCACGGAATGATCAGCACACGGCAGTTTTGGAAAATCGGTCGGGTAGTATAGCAGAGGCTGGGGGGCACGGGGAGCAGGAGGCAGGGACCCCCAAGAGTCTGGCTTGGCACTCCCGGTGAGAGGGGATAAGAGTCTGAACTGAGAGGAGGGGCACCTGGGTGGCTCAGTCTGTTGAGCATCCAACTCTTGATTTTGGCTCGGGTTGTGATCCCAGGGTTGTGGGATCGAGCCCTAAGCTGGGCTCCACGCCCAACTAGGATTCTCTCTCTCTCTCTCTTTCCCTTTCCCCTGCTCCCCTGCTCATCCGCTTTCTCTCTCTCTTTCTGAAATTAAAAAAAAAAAACAAAACAAAAAAATTCTCTAAATTGAGAGAGGCGTGGTCAGGATTCTCCTGACTCAGCGTCAACACAGGCATCTGGGCTGTTTCTCTCCAGCGTGTCTGAGTGTGATTTAGTGCAGAGAAAGCTGCAGGCCAATTTCCTGTGGCCTCTTTATTCCTCCTGCCCCTAGCCTCTCCCCTTCTCTCAGCCCGACTCTCCCGGACGTCTCCCTTGACCGGAGCGTTAGGACTGCTAAGCACTAGGGAAGTAGAGAGGGGTATCCGCTCAGCCCCAGGCACGTCCCGCCCCACCCCCGCCCCACCCCTGAGTCTCAGCAGTGAGACTACAATCCACGTGGGTCCTGTGAAGTGACACACTGCAGAGCTGGCTTAGAATGGGGCCCAATATGGTGACTGTGACCTTCAATCGCTCTTGCCCAGATTTTTCTACTTCCCATGATGCATGGTGACCAGTCTGGGCTCTCCCAGATACCTGGGGATTCTGTCCTTTTCAGAAGGTCAGAAAAGTCTCATTTTGTTTTATTATTATTATTTTTAGAGAGAGAGCACAGAGAGGCAGAAGGAGAGAGCGAATCTCAAGCAGGCTCCATGCTCAGCACAGAGCCCAAGGTGGGGCTCGATCCCACAACCGTGGGATCACCACCGGAGCCAAAATCAACAGCCAGATGCCTCACTGACTGAGCCCCCCAGGCACCCCAGAAAAGTCTCCTTAGAAAGGCTACGGAGCAAACTGCCAAAGGGAGCCTCAAATGCCACCCCTGCCCCTCAGAGACCGGAGGCTCAGTTCATGCTGCCAGCACGCAGCAAAAGTCTTTTTGTCCTGAATCACCATCCCCTTCCCGTCAATAAAATAGTTAAAAGTTTTCATCTTAAATGATGCGCTTCCTCAATGTAAAACAACCTCAGCAGGACGGAACATCTTTACTATTCTACACCCCACAATTCCCCTAAGAAATCAAATATAATCCTCTTTAAGAAGCTTTAAATAATTTTTGAGCTTTCTTATTGACTTATTAAAAAGCAGCTTAAAACGCGACTTCGATGCAATCCTTTTACAAGGGTCAGGGATATAAAATTCGAAGAAATATAATTAGTAGATCGGTTGGAAAGGCATAAGCAGTCAGACCCAAGTTGGACTATTTCAGAGAAATACCCCCAACCAGCCTGCCCTGGCACGGGGGCCGGGGGGCTGCCACTGCTCCTGCCTGCTCGCCCGCTCGTCACGAATTTCCTCACTCCCCGGGGGTTCCCTGCCCGGAGGAGTCTGCTTCCACAGCTCTCCGCATGCTGCCCTGCAGCCCGTCCCTGGCACAGAGTCTGGAAGCTGCCTCTGGTCCTAATGACCGAACTCCTCAGAAACCCCTTTGTTAAGAGCTTCGAAGGGCTGAGAACATTCCCACGGTGGCCTCTGGTCCCTGGCGTCCCTGAGAGATATGAACAGCGGTGCCCTGACGCGCTTGAACCGCATGTTCTCATCCTACTTGTGCCATGCGCCCTCCTGGCATGAATGGAACCAGAGGCGCGGTTCGGTAACTTTCACATCTGAGGGACTGAATGAATGAACCGGCGAGTGAATGAAGGCCCGAGGCCTTCCTAAGGGTGAGGCTGTCCGGCAGAAAGGCCCCAGACAGGGGCCAGGAGAACCAGACTTTCCCAGGCAACGACATCCATCGGACCGCGTATACTCCCTCTTTAAATAAGAAGAGAGGCTCCTGGGAGGCTCGATCGGCTGACCCAATGGCTTGGGGCCACCTCCTCCAGCTTCTCCACCTCGCTCTGCATCATTTCCTGCTGGGGTTCGGGTCACAGACGCCAGAGTGGCAAGCTTGTCAAGGGCCAGGGCTTTTCTAACAAGTCACAGGGCCTCCTGGAGCCTCTGAATCTTGCATGCAAGGCTGACTCACCCATCCGACGCTGGGGCACACTGACCAGGGCCCACGGGACATGGAGGGGCCTGCAAAATTGTTTTAATTTCTTCACAAGCAGAAGAAAAAAAAATAAATAAACATATTCATCTATAAAGTGTAAGTTCTTATTTTTTTAAGACTTCAGGAAGGCAAAAGTGCCCTGAGCTCATCCCTTGGCCCAGATCTCTTTGCTCCGGTAGGAATGAACATCTGAATTTCAGGGCACTGCTGCCTCCTGGGTAGCAGAATGAGGTCCAGACAGAAGAACACGGAGGTGGGTAGGAAATTTACTTCACCCCCGCACCCCTCCCACCACGACGGCGGGGGCCGAGGGAGGCTCAGTGTTCAGGCTCGGCAACCATCTGGAGCTGGGTTCTAATCCCACCTCCACTGCGTAGCAGCGTGGGACCCGGAATAAGAGGAGTCCTCACTGAGCCTCAGTGCCCTCGGGGATGACAGACACGTCACCTCTGATGGCTGTTGTCATGACCGGGAAGGCACTGCCTGTAAAGCAGTCTGTGTGACGCCTGGTACTTCCCTGGCGCATGCCACACAGGGGCTGTTGTTTCTGTGATTAACGCTCATCGAGATGTCTTTGAAATGCCCACTTTGGGGGAAGGAAGCACGGTGGGGCACCTGGTGGAATCTGAATAAGACCCGTCTGACATTGACAGACTTGTCAATGTCAAGTTCCAATGAGTTGTCTGAGATGCCACCAGCTGGAGGTACTAGGGGCTTCTCTGGACTGGGTTTGCAACTTCTTATGAGTTTATAATCATTTCAAAATTAAAAAAAATTAAAGACGGAGCCAAAGAAATACCCTTCATAAAAAACAACACCAACACCACTGAAGGGGAACGGACTTCGTGAACAACTCCCATTTTTCTGGGAGGCTCGGAGGCGCCCGTGTGTCCCCTCACGTCCTCCCCCTGCCCCTGTTCAGCCGCCGTGGTATTTTCCTTCATTATGCCAGTGCCTCAGAAGTAAACCTCTCTAATTTTCGACACCACGGCTATTTATTTAAATGCTAACTCGCATTATGAAGTGATAATCCACACGCGCAGGAGATAATTTATGAAGCATTTAAATTAAGAGGAGAGCTAATTGGGAGCGTGTGTCTGATAAGCCCGGCTGACACCAGAAAACTACAAATTAGGGGGATGTGGGAGGTGTTTTTATCTTGCTTTTATCTTCTTTTGGAAAGCACTTGGAGGGAAAATCTCCCCGCGATGCACACGCTGGTCCCCCCGGCCTCTCTGGAGGCTGGTGTCTCTGCCTGGCAGTCCCCCAGCTGCGTGTGAAGGACCCCCCCGTCCAGGCAAGCAGGGGCTCCCGGCATCACCCCTCGTTCTGGAGCCATCTCGGCTCCGTTACACAGATGCAAGTGGCCAAGATTGGTACTTCTTAGGTATTTACGCCTGATTGGAGAAAGAGAGGCCATTTGGAGGAGGAGAAAATCAAAACAAAAGATGATGCATTTTATAACGATTTGGGTTCTACCATTTTGAATTTTTTTAACCTTTTTACTTATTTTTGAGAGACAGAGCATGAGCAGAGGAGGGGTAGAGAGAGAGGGACACACAGAATCGGAAGCAGGCTCCAGGCTCCGAGCTGCCAGCACAGAGCCCGACGGGGGTTGGGGGAGAGTCTCGAACCCATGAACTGTGAGATCATGACCTGAGCCAAAGTTGGACACTCAGTCGAGTGAGCCACCCGGGTGCCCCTGGGTTCTACCATTTTGAAAAGGGCTGCCTGGGCTTCTGTACACAGGCGGAGAGTTAAATCAGAACACTTGGGTGCCATGGATGTGTGTGTGTGTGCTTGTGTGCCTGTGTGTCTGTGCATGTGTGTGCTTGTGCCGCACACATGTTCATAAATATGCATGCGTGTTCGTTTGCTTGCTCTTGCAAAAGATTTAAATGAGCACCTACTATGTGAAAGGCACTGGTGACAGAGCGAGGAGCCAAAGAGACATCATGGTGGCCAGCCATGTGACTCTTGTATCCCAAGCAGAAGGGCAGATATTACAGGGTAAAGCGCTTCATTACCCCTGCGGCAAGCATTACAGGCTGCTCCCGGGCATAGAGAGGGGGCATGGCCTGGTCTGGAGCCATCAGGGTCATCCCTGATGGAGTGACATTCGACTTGAGGCCTGAGGGTGAACAGCAGTAACGGGGGAGGATGAGCTGGGCAGGGGACGAGAAGCCTCACGTCCACGCCCTTGGAGGCACAACCTGGGCCCTGCAGGGCTTAGGGGCTCTGATCTGTGGCTCCATTTTAATGTTTATTTATTTATTTTGAAAGAGAGAGAGAGAGAGAGAGAGAGAGAATCCCAGGCAGGCTTCCAGCTGGCAGCACAAAGCCCGACGTGGGGCTCGATCCCGTGAGCCGGAGATCATGACCTGAGCTGAAACGAAGAGCTGGACGCTCAGCTGACTGAGCCCCCAGGTGCCCCTGCGGTTCTGAGGCAATAAGGAGCCTTTGAAGGCTTCCAGCAGGAGGGGGTGTTGTCATCATGGCCGCATCTGCTGTGTGGCCCTATTCCAGGACGCTTAACCCACAGAGCCTTTAAAAGGACATCCCCCTCTCACACCTGTGAGGTTGGCTACTGTCAAAACGGAAGAGGAGGAGGAGGGAAAGGAAAGAACAAACGCTGGCGAGGACGTGGAGAAATCGCACCCTCGAGCGGTGCGGGCGCCGGTGGGACATGGCGCAGCCGCTGTGGAAAAAACTAAACTTGGAACTAGCCACCCTCTGATGATGCCGTGGTTCCGCTTCTGTGTGTTTACCCAGAATGAAGACAGGGTCTTGAGAGAGACCTGCACACCCACATTCATGGCCGCTAAACCTGGAAATGACCCAGGTGCTCCCCGATGGATGGTGTGGTAGGTCCACACCGCGGAACCTTACCATCCGCCTTAAGAAGGAAGGCGGTCTGGGCGCTGGGGTGGCTCAGCTGGTAACGCGTCTGACTCTTGATCCGGCTCCGGCCGTGATCTCGTGGTCCGTGGGTTTGAGCCCCCTCGTGGGGCTCCGCACTGACAGCGAGAAGCCTGTTTGGGATTCCGTTTCTGCCCCTCTCTGTCCCTCCCCTACTCGTGCACACTTGTTCTCTCTCTCAACAAAAGAAAAATGTTGATTTTTATTATGAAAATTATGATTGTGATTATGAAAACATAAATATTATGTGAATTTTACAACAGTTTTAAAAGGAAAAAAAGTTCCTGGCCTCGAGACACCTGGGTGTGACAAATGTCATTGGGGGAGCAGGGGGAGGGGCCGGGGGTGGCCTCTCCCAGCCACATCCCCTGGGCAGGGCCCTGGCTGAGGAGGAGAGGGCTCAGACAGACCCCCGGAAGGCGGCTCTGAGGACCTGGGGGAGCTAATGTTCTCCTCGAAGGAAACAGCTCATCAGGACTCTGTTGGCCAGGTGTCCCCACGCCAACCCAAAGTCTTCCTTTCCCAGGGGCCTGATACGCAGGAAATGGCTCATACCAGTCAGGAGGGTCAATTTAACACCCGCCATCTTGGTGCCCAGCGTTCCCAACCCCGCCCACAAGTTCCGGGGCCGTATTCCTACCGGCACTCGGTTTACAGGTGTGCCCGGCTTCAAGCCGTGGAGACACGGCCCCACTGTGACTTGACTTCGTGTAAATCAAATGTTGTCTAAAGGGCAAGCTGGGCGGGTCCCGTTGAGGCCATAAGATGGACATTCTCAACCCCAGCTGCCCTTGAGACGCGTCCAGGAGTGAAAAATAAAAAATGCTAACGTCCGGGTCCCGCCCTAGATATTCTGCCATCAAGAATCCTTTGCAAGCAAAGTTGTAACCCCCTCACTTATGGGTTTTGCAAGTTGAAATGGAATTAATGTCAGCTGCCCACAGAGAGAAGCAGACAGGAACGTCCTGAGGCTACTGGTGAGAGCCCTCCGCCTGGCCGGGTCATCTGATGGCTGGTTTTGAGCTGCCTTTTTTTGTCTCTGTGGGGTTTTTGTGTCACTTCACACCCTCACCCGGTTCGCCCTGTTTCTCTCTAAAAACTAACAGCTGCAGGGGCCCCTCAGTGGCTGTCGGTTAAGCAACCAACTTGGGCTCACGTCGTGATCTCCCGGCTGGTGAGTTCGAGCCCCGTGTCGGGCTCTGTGCTGACAGCTCGGAGCCTGGAGCCTGCTTCAGATTCTGTGTCTCCCTCTCTCTCTGCCCCTCCCCTACTCTCTCTCTCTCAAAATAAATAAATTAACATTAAAAAAAAAGGAAGGCCATATTAAAATTTTTTTGGCTGGAGTAACACACGAGAAGGGCCAACAGAGACACCCCCTCTTACCCAGGAAACGGCTGGGCTTCTCCCCGCCCCCGGGAAGCCCACCCGCTTTCTGTGGTCTGTGCTGAGGTTTGTAAACAAGGCCATGCACCGAAGCCGCCAGCTCCCGGGGGGGCCTGGGAGGCCGGCTGTGTGACAGTTACTAATAGCTACCTCTCTGGGCCTCTTTCTTCTCTTCCACAAGATAAAGGAGCAGAGATGTTCAAGAAATAGATATTAGATGCCTACTGCATGCAAGGAACCCCAGGCTTCCTCTCTGGATTTCCCCGACTTCTCCTCCTTACCATCGGCGGAGAAAACTGGCAAGGACCCTCGGGTCTTTTAAAAAATGCTTACGGCTTCCTCAAGGATGCAGGCCCTAGAGCGGGATGGGGGGAAATCGCAGGGGTCTGCACTCGGGCGAGACCGGGCCACAAAGGCCCGCGCCGCGCCCACGCGGGAAGCCTGCCTCTTTAACCAAGCGTTGGCCACACACACCAGTAATCGCCTTGTTACGGCCTTCCGTGTCATCGTTCATCGGCCGGTCCCAGGAAGGCCCCGGGGAGCAGTTCTGCCTTTGCTAAACCAATATCTCCCATGACAACCCCCCACCGCCTCTCTGCTGTGGTCCGGGCGGAATAAATCCTCCCTGGCTCTTCGCTGAATGATCATGAACACATGATTAAAGCTCTAGATTTATAGCTTCCTTGGGCTTGAGAAATCAAGCCGCTCCCGCCGCCGGGGCCTGCCCCCGTGGCTGCTGGGACAAGGGAGCAGGGAAATGGCAGTGGACTCGAGCCGGAGGGGAGGCTGCCAGGCACACGCAACGACGTGTTAGCCAGACTGCAGCGGCGGCCACGGGGACCGACACGGTCTCTAACTCAGCAGGTCGTGAAGGAGAGAGACGGGCGGCTGCGCCCCTAAGCCGGGGCGTCCTCGGCCACGTGTCTCCTCCAGCCTGGGGGTTTTGTCTCGCCCAGAAGCAGCCGGCCCTGTGCCCACGCCCCTGCTCACGTGTGCTGTCTGCAAGCATCCCCCTCGCATCTGTCACTCAGCCCTGTGTGGCCTGTTCATCCTGAGAGACGCCGGTCATCACAAGCGGAGTTTTCTACAGAGATCAGAACGTGTGCAGGGTTATCATTGCTACTGGGTTTTCCTTTTTTTTTTTCTTTTGTTTTTCGTTTTTTTTTAGAGAGAGAGAGGGAGAGAGAAGCTTAATCAGGCTCCGTCTCCAGTGCGGAACCTGACGTGGGGCTCGATCTCACAACCATGAGATACGATCTGAGCCGAAATCAAATCAGGCACTTAACCGACTGAGCCGCCCGGGCACCCCTGTTGCTACTGTTTTGAATAACAGCCTTCTTTCAGCCGGGTGCAGGGCTGAGGTCTTTATATCAAAGAGCGTTCCTATGTTTTCTAAGTTAGTTTTTAAATTGAGGCGAAGATCACATACTATAAAACTGACTTTTTTTAAAGTTTATTTATTTATTTTGAGAGGAGGGGGCAGAGTCAGAGGAAGAGAGAGAATCCCCAGCAAGTTCCACTGCGTCAGCGCAGAGTCCATCTCATGAATCGTGAGATCATGACCTGAGCGGAAATCAAGAGTCAGATGCTTCACTGAGCCACCCAGGGGCCCCCAAAATGACCCTTTTAAAGTGTACAACTCAGTGACATTTAGTGTGTTTGCAGTGGTATACAGACCCTGCCTCTATTTAGTGCCAGAACTTTCCAGCACCTCTAAAGAAAGTCGCAATTGCTCCCCATTCTCCCATCCCCCCAGCCCCCAGCAGCCACAAGTCTACTTTCTGCCTCTATGGATTTACCTATTCTGGAATCTTCTATAAATACAATCACACACTATGTGGCCTTTCGTGTCTGGCTCCTTCTGCTCTGTGTTACATTTTTAAGGTTCATCCACATTGTAGCGTGTCAATACCTTATTTTTTATGGTTGCATAATAATCCCTTGTCTGGATGGACCACATTTGGTCTATCCATTCGTTTGGTGATGGATGCTTGTACCTTTCCAAGGTGCGTGCTATGATCATTTCCATTCTCATAGAAGGAAGGAGGTCAGGTCACTCCCCAAGACCCTGTAGCTCATAGAGAGGAGGAGCACAGATGTGGCCAGGCAGTCAGAACAGGCGATGTGGTGACTTGTCGGTAGCACCCCATCTGGCACATCCAGAAAAGCTCTCCAATTGACTTTAAGGGGTTGGCCAGTGAGCCCCATTTATGAAGCCCTACAGTGTATGATGCCCCGCCCTAAATGATATCGTGAGACCAGGATAATCGGGAGCAGTTCCTTGAAGGTGTTCAACAAGCATGCGTGTGCATGCACACACACTCCATCCATCCATCCATCCACCTACCCGTCCACCCATCCACCCGTCCATCCACCCATCCACTTGTCCATCCGTCCATCCACTCGTCCATCTACCCATCCATCTATCCATCCATCCATCCGTCCATCCAACCATCTGTCCACCCATCCAACTGTCCATCCATCCATCCATCCATCCATCCATCCATCCATGCATCCATCCGTCCACCCAACCATCCGTCCGTCCATCCATCCGTCCGTCCGTTCATCCATCCAGGCTGGATTAGATGCAAGGAGACAAATTAGGTAATTCCCAGATTGCAGACGGAACTGCCACCAAGGACACAAGTCACAGCGTGTCCAGCTCTTTTCATGTCACCCCAAGGGAAGTTTTCTTCCATGATCCGGTCCGGTTATCAAGTCTGTGAGTGTCTTCATCTCTGGTGGAGTCGGGGGCAAGAGCGCGACCTCAGAAGGGTTCAGCCGTCTCATCTCCTGTGTGCGCCTCTGCTGTTTCCCCAGTGCTGGCCGCCTGCTTGAGATCGCGGCTGCGAGACATAACAAAGGACGTAACAGGAAGAAGCCCGTCTACACCTGTGCTCCCCAGGACGACAGCCACCAGCCACAAGTGCTGTCTGGAGTGTGAAATAATTAAAACTTTCATCCTCAGCCACGCTAGCCAGATCTTGAGTGCTCCACGCGGGTGGGCAGAGAGCAGAGACAGAATGCCTCCGTCACACAGAACATCCTGTTGCCTGGCGCTGGTCTGTGCGGGGCTGGTTCACTGAGGAATTGTCTGTTTCACTCTGCCTGTGTAGACCCGACCCGTGAAAGGAAATAAACCTCTTGTGCTGGATAGAGGTGGTTGTTAGGATTAGCACCTTGCGTCCGTGGGTAAGCCGAGAAGGACGGACGGGCCGGCAGAGAAGCCTGAGGTGGAGGGAGGGAGGTGGCATCGGCCGAGCCTTCCCCGCCCCCCAACCCCCGGCCCGGTATGTGGAGGGGGAGAGACCCGTTGGTAAGGAAGACATCAGAGTCCCCGAGCATGTCGCCGTGGCGCGAGGCGGCCCCTCTGTGTGACGCAGGCCCTCCACGCCCTGCGCCAGGACAACGGGTCTGTCTTTATATTCTGATTTAAGGCCCGGCCTGAGTTTCATTGCTGCGTCCTGCATCTCACATGCGCAGCAAGGCTGCTCTGAGTCAGGAGGAGACCCACACCCCACGCCCAACGCTTCTCAGCTGCTCTGAGCTACAGAGAAAATGGGACCATAAAACATGACAAGGAAGGCCCCGGGCCTTCGCAAAGAAGGGATCCGGGCCGTCAGACTCCTAACTGTGCCGGAGAGAGTAGGGCCTGGTGACCCGAGATGCCAGATTCATTAAGTCACCTCTGGCGGGCTGGTTTCGGGAAGGGGACAGGGAGGCGGCTTAGGAGCTGGAGTTCTCCGAGGCGGAATCCAAAGAGAGACTGGCACGCTGCCTTATGCTCCTTTCCTGAGTTCACGTTTTCCTTCCTGTCCTCTCTCGGCTTCCCCGAGAGCCAGCAGGAGCAGTTTGTTTTCCACTGCCGGAGGAGGCTTGAAATATTACAAAGGTGGCGTGCGGAGCGCTCCCCGAGGCCCTGCCCTGGTGGCACGCGCGCAGACATAAAAAGCAAACACCATCATAACCCGTTGCCAGAACCCAGCAACAAGCGGAGGGTTTGTCTCCCTGCCGGGGCTGTTAGCGGCGATGGATTTCTCCCTGCACTAAGCACCATCTTTCCCAAGGCTGCATTACAATGATTTATGAACCCCATTTCTGGGGAAAACGAATAGATCAAAGCCAGGAGAAAGAAAGGAGACACGAGCAGCTGGAGGAAGATATTGAAGCATGAAAGAAAAACACAAATGAAGAACGAGGCGGTGACACAATCCAGCCGTTCCCGCTGCACTTTTATCAGAGGAAAATAATAGCAAAATCTCGATTTTAATTTTTTTTTTTTACCTTTATAAGACGCAGCCTCCTGTCGGTTGGCGGGGCTCTGGGGCGTCTGTGGGCACGTGTGGGAACGGGCCGCCCGGCGTCACACGGGCCGGACGGGGGCTCTGCCAGGGGCATGCCTGAGCCTCCGCCGCCTCCCCGCCCTCCCCACCTTCAGGGGCCACCCGTTCCGGGGTCCGTTGACTCCGGGGTGCACACGGAGGATCGCCCTCAGATGCTTTCACCGCGGGGCCGCCCAGGGTGCAAGACTGTCCAGGCACGGCCCTTTTAAACCCTCCGGGTGGATCAGACATCTCTCCCGTCATCCCCAGTTGGCTGTTGCCCAACTGAACGGTTCCTTTGACCTGCTCTTGCTCCATGAAGACCAGAGGAGGAGGAGAGACCGCATGAGGCCCGGTGAGCCGGGCAGGGTCGGCGTGGAGGGCAGCCCTCCGGAAGACCCGATTAGACTTCGCATCTGGGTCCCGGCGCATCCGCACGAACGGAGAGGCTCGGGGCTGGTCGAGGATGGGGCACGGATGGAATAGGCAGGTGGAGGATAAAGGGAAGGAGACGCATCAGGACGGGAGTCACGGCGGGCTGCCTGGAGGAGGCGCCCTTTGAAACGGGTCTTGAAGGGAGTGCCTGGGTGGCTCTGTCGGTTAAGTGTCTGCCTTCGGCTCAGGTCATGATCTCATGTTCGTGACTTCGAGCCCCACGTCAGGGTCTCTGCTGTCATGGTGGTGTCTGCTTCAGATCCTCTGTCCCTCCTCTCTTTCTGCCCCTCCTGCATTCTCTCTCTCTCTCTCAAAAATAAATAAATAAACTGAAATGGGTCTTGAAGGAAGGACAACAGCTCCTATGGACGGGCCCCGCCCAGTCACCGGCTCAGAGCCGCCTTCGCCACCTCGCCCAGCTGTTTGTCGCCAGAAAAGCTATTTTTTAGTTACTCATATATTGTGTCTTTCCTCCCATTAGAACATAAGCACAAGAGGGGGCGCCTGGCTGGCTCAGTCGGTGGAGTGAGGCTCTTGATCTCGGCGTTGTGAGTTCAAGCCCCACACCGGATGTAGAGATGACTTAAAAATAAAGTCGTTAAGGGGCCCCAGGTGGCTCAGTCAGCTGAGCGTCCAACCTCAGCCCAGGTCACCATCTCCCAGATCGTGCTTGCTGGAGTCAGCGGGGAGCCCACTTCGGATCGTCTGTCCTTCTGTCCCCCTCTCTCTGCCCCTCCCCCGCTTGTGCTCCCTCAGAAATAAATAAAATCTCTAAAAATAAATGAATAAAATTTTAAAAGCAAAACAAAAGCACAATCATGCGGGGGGCCCCTTCTCTGTCTGTCTCATCCACTGCTGTTACCCCAGAGCCTCAGACAACGCCTGGCACGTAGTAAGCGCGTCAGAAAAACGCAGCGAATGAATGAGCGAAGGCGTCACGGCGCCCACACGTTGTGATCCCAGCAGGCGTGCGTCATCATCCCCATTTTACAGACGGGAAAGCCAAGAGGGGTTAGGTAACTCGCCCGAGGTCACACAGTTCGCAGGTGCTGAGGCAGGATGCGGGGGACCCTGGTGCTGTGGCCACCCCATTGCCCGACCTCCCCAGACCCTAAAGTTAGGACTTACTGCTTTTTCCTTGACAGGGTGTCCTGTCGGGGGCGGAGTGGAGAGAGATTTCAGGGGGTCTTTTTTTTTACAGAGAGAGCCCCATGCTCAGCCAAGTCCCGGTGGGCTCGGCTGCTGTGCCATTGCCAGGAGCAAGCTCCCCGCGACCGCTAGTGAGGCCTGAGAACAGTCCAGACAGAACCTGCAGACACAGTCAAGGGGCCGCCTGCTCCTGCGTGAGAGGCTGCCGAGCTCGGCCGCAGACTAGAGTCATTCCCGCAGGCTAATTTACTGGCTTCTCTTTTAAAGGCCAATCCAATAAAACAAAATCCGTGGGACTGTAACCAGGGGATATTCTGCGTGAGGCGTCGTGACATTCTGTGTCCTCACTCCAAGTGGCCCTGGGATGCTCTCCGTGACCAAGCACTTCTGGCTTATGGGGACTTTGAAAGAAGGGCCTTGGCGTGTGGCTTGGGTGGAAGGAGCTGGCCCAAGTCAGGCTGCGCTGAGGTCACCAGATTGCCCACGGTCCCTGGAGTGCCTGGCGGGTCAACCCTGGCGCTGGAGCACCCACCAGGGGCCCGGCCTCTTCAGCTCGCTAATGAGGACAGTGTTGGCTCTGGCTCTGCTTATGAAGATGCCTCCTCTCTTAAAAGCCAACAGGCCAGTCCATCATTAAGAGTGCTTCTCGGGGCGCCTGGGTGGTTCCGTCGATCAAGCATCCGACTTCAGCCCAGGTCAGGATCTCACAGCTCATGAGTTCCAGCCCCGCGTCCGGCTCTGTGCTGACGGCTCAGAGCCTGGAGCCTGCTTCCGATTCTGTGTCCCCCTCTCTACTCTGCCCCTCCCCGGCTTTCTCTCTCTCTCTCAAAAATAAATAAACATTAAAAAAATTTTTTAAAGAGTACTTTTTGTGTTCTGGAAGAATCTTCAGTTCTAGAAAAAGATTCGTCATGCAGCACAAAAGGGTGTTATATCAAACTATCCCTCAACGGGTAAGAAAAGTGACTTGTGACGGGCTTTTCCGGAACGTCCCCTTCCCCGAGCATGTGTGGAGACACTGATGCCATCAGCAGGCAGAGGCCTCGGCAGCTGTCCAACACTTCTGATGGGAAAAGAGGCTTAATTCCATGTCAGTCGTGGGGCTCAGACAAACCAAAGTTTCGCCCTCGAAGCTGAAAGAAACGGAACTTCCTTGCACGGGTTGTTTAATATTTTGGGAAGCACTCAGGTTCCCGGGATGACTTCCTGTGTTTTCCACCTGATCTGATTCTTAAATACGGGAGTGATAACCCTCCTGAAAATTGGAGGTGATAATTGAAATATTGATAAACTCTTTCCCATAAAGAAGCTACTAGATGCTGCGGGAAAAACCAGGAAACAGGCAGAAAATAATAAGAGTGCTTTTCTCTGCTTCACCAGGAAATACAATGGCAGAGTTTATTGCTTACAAAACTCGGCTGCCTTGCCTCAAATTGGACAGAAAAAAATGAACCCTGATAAATTATGATTCCCCCTAAATTCCAAAGAATGTACATCAATTACTGGGGGTGCCGCCATCATCCTGTTGGGCAGCCCTACTTATTAGGACCGTAATTTATTATTATGAGGCTTTGGTGCAAATACACAGGCTGATAAAATTCAAATCTGTTAAAACAAACGTCCTCCTTGCTCTGACTCAGTAAGAGACAGCATTCCGAAAGGAAGTGTTATAAGCGAGAAAAGCAAACGGTTCGCACGTACTCAGAAGTGAGAGGCTGAAAAATAACCAAACAGGAAGCCATCCACTGTGGCCGGGCTTTCCGAATGCTGCCCCAGAATCCAGGAATTGCTACAAAACTGGACAGGAAGGAACAGGATGGAGGCCCATCGCCTGGCGCTCCTGGCCCAGACTAAAGCTCTTTTATGAACATGTTTCTGTTATTTTATTTATTTAAAAAATGTTTTTAAGTTTATATATTTTGAGAGAGAGAGTGCACACGAGTAGGGTAGGGGCAGAGGGAGGGGGGAGAGAGAATCCCAAGCAGGCTCCACTCTGTCAGCGTGAAGCCGGATATGAGGCTCAAACTTGTGAACCATCAGTGAATCATGAGCTGAGCCAAAACCAAGAGTTGGACACCTAACCGACTAAGTCACCCATGCGCCCCCGAAATGTTTCTCTTATTTTAAAAAGTGAATCTTTCAGCTTCAATTTTAACCAACCTGAGATACGTTTTCTTCTCTAGGAGATACATATCACATTGGCTTTTTAAAAATAGATGAATGTTACCTTGGGGAGGGTTTTGGGAATCGCTGAGTTTCTCCCTCCCCCTTACAGAGTAGGAAGCTGAGACGCTCTGAGGGCGCGCAGGACAGGGTCCAGGCTGACTGTCACGCCAGAGGTCCAGATTCCTCCAGCCTGGCAGCCACCATACTTGGCAAAAGAAAACCCAAGTGCGGGGCGCCTGGGTGGCTCCGTCGGTTGGGCGTCCGACTTCAGCTCAGGTCATGATCTCACAGCTCATGAGTTCGAGCCCCACATTGGTCTCTGTGCTGACAGCTTGGAGCCTGGAGCCTGCTTCGGATTCTGTGTCTCCCTCGCTCTTTGCAACCCCCCCTCAAAAATGAAAAAAAAAATTTAAAAAAATTTAAATAGATTGTTCTTATGAACAGACTTGATTCTTCTTAGGCTCCCAAAGAGGCAATGTCACTGCTCCCCATCAAGGCATAAAGTGCAGAAACAGTCTCTCTGTGGTCCCTTCACACACGCTTACACCAAGCTAGAGGAGGGGACACCCCCACACCCAGCCCTGCAGACAGCCGGGGAGCCCAGACTGGCTTGCAATGGGGGTAGTGATAGGAACTGACTCGTTTGGGGAGGATTCTTCTACTTTGGAAGAGACTCCGTGTAGGAAACAGAGCAGAGGGGGCAAGAGCAGGTAGGGAGATGCCAGACGGGAGGCAACGGCAGTTAGCCAATGGAGCAAACTGCGGTGACCTAGAACTTGGGGGGAGCGGTAGGGGTGTGGAGAGGGTTAATGGGTTAACTACAGAATGAGGCTCCTTTGTGGATACCTGGGAGCTGCCTAGGCACACTCGCTAGTTTAAATGGCTCCTAAACACAGACACACACACACAGACACACACACACAGACACACACACACACACACACACACACACGCACGCACGCTCTACACGCCATACAAATTCCTATCTCCACCCAACTATGAATCACCAAACATCACAGGACTTTAGGCCCCTCATGTGGTAAAGCCACCGGCCCTGAAGGACCATAATGTTTGCCAGACCCACTGTCCAAACCAAAATCACCATCTCTCTGCAGACGCACTCCCATTCTAGAATCTTCTATTTTGATTAGTGGCACCTCTGTGGACCAGTTGCCCAAGGCCAAAACTTGATATCAATTCTCAGCTTCCTTCCCTGGCCCCCACACTCAGTCAGGCACCCCCCAGACAACTCTATAGCCATTCCTTTTGTTGTCTCCCCACCGCTGTTGACTCACTGAAGACCTACCTTCACTTCTCGCCTGGCACAGTGGCAGGAGCCTCCCCTGGGTCTCCCTGCCCCTGGGACTGACCCCCTCCAACCCGTCATCACTTGTGAGCCACATGGATTCTCCAAAAAACCAGGTCTATGCTTTCCATTCCCCCAACATAAAACCTTTAACAGCATCCCATGGCCCACTGGGTCAGAAGCAGGATTTGGGGAGGGAGCCTTTAAGCAGGTGGTCTGTGCGGCCTGAATTCAAATCTCGCTCCACTGCTCACGTGCTATCTGGAACTTCCTGGCTGTATGAATGCATCGTGCCTCTGTTTCCTCGTTTGTAGAAGGGATAATATGAAGACCCATTTCATAGAAGCTTGGTGCCTGGTATGCAAGATTTAAGGGGTGCTAATTGTAGTCACAGTCCAGCCCCATCCATGTCCAGTCTCTGCCACCTCCTGCGGTCATCTCCTGCTTGGCCAACATCCCCGCTCCTACACCGCACCCTTCCTGTCTGCACACCTGGCATCCTTCCCGTCTCCTGCTTCTTCATCTTCTATCGTCTTTACCCAGAATACGCTGCCCCTCTCATTTCCCTACCAAACTTTGAATCGTCCTCCCAAACTCAGGAGGCAAAGTTAAAAACACTGACAACATCACGTATCGGTGGGAATGTGGGGCGACTGGAGCGCCCATACACAACTCGTGAGAACGCAAAATGGTGTGGCCACTTCGGGAAACAATATGGCGGGACCTTGTTGAGCATGCACCTGTCACATAACCCGGAAATCCCACTCCTACATGTTTACCCAAAAGAAATGAAAATACGTGCTCAGACAAAAAACATACGTGGGGACATTCACAGCATATTTTTTGTTTGTTTGTTTGTCTGTTTGTTCTAGCTCCTCGTCGGGCTCGGTGCAGACAGCTCAGAGCCTGGAGCCTTCTTTGGATTCTGTGTCTCCTTCTCTGTTCTGCCCCCTCCCCTGCTCATGCTTTGTCTCTCTTTCTTTCTCTCTCTCTCAAAAATAAATAAACATTAAAAAAAAATTAAGAGGCACCTGGGTGGCTCAATCGGTTGAGTGTCCAACTTTGGCTCAGGTCATGATCTCAAAATTCGTGAGTTCAAGCCCCACATCAGGCTCACTGCTGTCAGCGCACAGCCTGCTTCAGATCCCCTGTCCCTCTCTCTCTGCCCCTCCCCTGCTTGTGCTCGCTCAAAAATGAATAAAATATTTTTTGAAAAATTAAGAAAAAGAAAGAAACAATGAGCTGCTATCACACCTTACAACGTGGATGCTTCTTGGATGTGTTATGTTAATGGAAGAAGTCAAATGTACAAGACTGTGAACCTGCACGGCTCCGTTTATACGAAATCCTACGAAGGCAAACTGTAGGGACAGAAAGCAACCGCTGGTTGCCTGAGGCCAGGACCAGACAAGGACCAAGTGCCAAGGGGCTCAAGGAAGCTGTTTAGGGTGAGGAAACTGCTCGTTCCGTGGAAGTTACGTGACTGTGCACAAATACCCAAACTCACCAAACCGCATGCTCCAAACAGGTGAGTTTGAGGGTCTGAAAATCATACCTTAAAAAACAGTAAAGAGAGGGAAAAAGGAATCTAAAGCCAGCCTCCAGACCGCCCCCCTCCGTACGGCTTCTTCCCTCCAGCTGCCCTGCCCTCATCACGTCCACGCTGGACTTCGCCCACAGGCTTGGCAGGCGGACGGACGGGTCTACATCGGCTCCTTCCTTCATCCCCGCTCCCCCGCCTCCTAATCAGGACACGTCCTTCGTGGAGCACTGACTGTGTTCCAGCAGCTCTGCCAACGGCCGATTTCCACGTCCTGATGTGAGCCTCACCGCAACCCCAGGAGGTGGGCATTAACCAGCCGGTTTTACCAAAAACAAACAAACCAACAACAAACGGAGGCTCAGAGAGGTTGGATAAACACCTGCCAGCACCAGACAGCTCAGAGCGATGGGTCTGGGCTTCAAAGCCTCGTCCGTTTGTTGGTCTGAGTCAAGGCTGCGCCTTAAACGCTACATGATGCCGCTGGACGCAGCGCTGGACGGAGAGAAAGCCCCGGAAACAACTGCGCTGTATGGACTCTGATCCAACACGGGAGCCGGTCCGACCCTCCCCCGCCCCGTTTTCCCACGTCACCGAAGTTTTGTGAAGTACATACAACATCCATGTGTGTGCCTGCGTGTGCGTGTTCTTGATCCACTAAAATCTGAGCTTTTCCTCTATCCTCTCTTTTGAATTAAACTAAAAAGCTAAATGAGTCCCGCACCCAGGAGACCAGCATCACCTTGCAAACAGCCAGCACCTCCGGGTTGCCATCTAATTAAGCGACACTCCCGAACGAAGCACATAACGGTGTCGCCGCATTACCAATGGCTGTCTCCCCGGCAGTCGCCAACCGCGCAGGACGGTAGCTCGCGGTGAAACAAATAATCCCCTAACCGTGTAAACCGCGCTCCTAAGTAGGTCTTTCCCCTCAGCAGATCGCCTTTGAACGTTGGGTGGTTTTCTTAAGAAATATTCGAGGGCTGCGGACGGAATGAAAGTAGCAGGTTGATGCTTTAATCAGGCCAGTTTTCTGGCGCGTTCTAACTTCGGGCATCCTGGAAATGCACTCGCCGCCTATGCGTCGGGCGGGGTGCTGGAGGTCCCCGTGTTCGCTGTCAGCAGCCTCGTACGTTAAAAAGGAGTGCGACTTGGACCACACGGGGAAGGGCAGGCCTGCGGCACCGGCTTCCCTGGGGGGCAGAGGGGAGAGGCCACATGCTCAGGGCGGCAGGGGTGCTCAGTCCAAGCGGAGAGTGGAGACGAAGCTGCTTGGCGGCTTTGCCCCGTGAACTGCCTTTTCCCTTCTCTGGGGCCTGCTTTCAAGGATCTGCTAGGCTTGAAATGAAACCAGAATGCGAATAACATGGCCTTTTTTTCCTTGGGAGGAGGCCCCCGGAAATAGAAAACGATCTGTTAATTTGACCTACTTCCCTCTCTGCATCCCAGGAAGAGTCTGGTGCTGCTAATTGACAGATGGAGGTGTGCGGCCTCCCTCCGCCTCGGCGCCAGGCTTGGCTCATTACTGAGCCACTTGTAAGGGGGGAAAACACGAGATGCAGAATCCTGGCAGAGCGTGGATTCCGGGAGACTTGAGTTTGAACCCCAGCTTTCCCACTTTACTGAACCTGAGACTCTGGGGCGGGGGGCTAGTCACCTAACCTGCTCGAGCCTCAGTTTTCCCTTCTGTAAGATGGGGAATGGATGCCCCTCTCGGGAGGCTGCGGGAGGTTGAGCTTGTGCAGGCCGATGTCAATGCGTGCTTTCCGGCACAGGGCAGTGCCCTCAGGGGACCCCAGTGTGGCCTTCGTGGTGCAGTTCTGGGTCTGTGAGAGGAAGGAAGGAAAGAGCCTTGCTCATGTGGCCACGGCTGATGCGGGTAGGGCATCCCCGAGGTAAGCTTAGGAAGTGAGCCAATGGTGACAAAGATGAGTACAGGGCCAGCTCTCTCTAACCAGGTTTTTCTGACTTGGTCTCCTCATCATTCAACCCTTCAGTGCCAGAGGCAACGAGAAAAGCAACGGACTCGGACTCGGGAATGAACAGAAGAGGGGGGACGGACTTGTTAATTCTGAAATCAGGTTAGCACCGCCCTCCCTCCCCCCAGACGCCTCTGACACATCTTCCTGCGCTCACCCAACCTCTGGCCTGTCACCCCACAAAGGCAGGGCACGGGGGAGGGGAAGGGGAGCCGCCATCCAGTTCTCCCTCCTTCAAACATCAGCACAACCGCACGGCCTGGTGCCTGTCGGCCTGGCCCCGCCAGCGTGGGAATCGCCAAAATGCAGATTCCTCGGCCCCCTCCTGAGTCAGACTTTCAGGATGTGGGACCCAGGAGGCCACATTTAAAAAAATTTTTTTTAATGTTTATTCATTTTTGAGAAAGAGAGTGCGAGCAGGAGGCGGGCAGAGAGAGAGAGAGGGAGACACAGAATCTGAAGCAGGCTCTAGGCTCTGAGCTAGCTATCAGCACAGAGCCCGATGTGGGGTTTGAACCCACAAACTGAGATCATGACCTGAGCTGAAGTCAGATGTTTAACCAGTTGAGTCCCCCAGGCACCCCCAGGGGGCCACGTTTTTTGCAGGCTCCCCGGGTCATTAAGGGAAGCAGCAGAAGCAGTCACACGTCTGTCCCAGCCTCCCTAGGGCTGGGGTCTCTGTGGCAAAGATCGAATGGACCACCCACGCCCAGCAGACTCGAAGGTCCAGGGCTGAGAGCAGTGGCCGCAGGGTCTAGGTCAGAACTGACTCTAACTTCCAAGCTGTTAAGGAGCCCCTTCCCAACCTTTTCCCATCGTGAACCATCTGATAGGTCAAGTTCATGTGTGCTCACAGTGCCAGGGAGGAAAGTCCCCCCCACGATCACTAAGAGGTAAAATAAATCAGGACGGTCCTTCGTAATTGACATGATGGTGTAAGAGCCAAGGCGTCTGCTTCTCACTGCGGGCTGCTATTGGACGGTGAGGAGCGGTGCCCCAGCCCCCGCTCCTCCCCTCCACGAAAGCAGTCAATGAAGAGAGAAACTAGAGGAATGCTCATTTACTTGTTTAGAAGTCAGTAGTGGGGCGTCCGGGTGGCTCAGTTGGTTAAGCATCAACTCTGGATTTCAGCTCAGGTCGTGATCTCGAGGTTCATGGGATCAAGCCCCACATTGGGCTCTGCACGAACAGAGTGGAACCTGCTTGGGATCCTCTCTCTCTGCCCCTCCCCTGCTCACGTGCTCACTCGTGCATGCTCTCTCTCTCAAAATAAATTTTAAAACATTTTTAAAAAGTCAGTAGTTCCAGCAGCATTATTCACAATGGCCCAAAGCCAGAGTCAGCCAAGTGTCCATCAATCAAGGAGTGGCTAGACACAATGTGGTATTTACACAGTGGAATATTAACACCCAGAAAGAGAGAGGAGAATCTGACGCGTGCTGCAACACAGATGAACCTGGTGGATATCGCGCTGAAATACGCCGGACACAGAAGGACCGATCCTGTACCATTCCGCTGTTCTGGGGTCCCCAGAGCCGTCAGATTCATAGCGACAGAAAGGAGAGTGGTGGGTGCCCAGAGCGGGGACAGCGGGGGAGTTGGGAGTTAGCGTTTGGTGGAGACGTTTTGGTTTGGGAAGATGAACACGGTCTGGCAATGGACAGCGGCAACATTTGCACAACACTGTGAATGTATTTAACACGCTGAAAAATGGTTAAGATGGCAAGCTGTGTGTGTATCCCCCATGATTCTTAAACATTTAAGAGAAGAACAAAAGTGCACTACCTTGCAGACGCCAGGATTTTACCAAGAGCAATCCGTGATCTGTGACACGTCGCACAAAGGTTCCGGAGGCCACGGCCAGCACTCCGCAGACGCGCCCGCGGGTCTCGGATCGCCTTCCCGCCTGGCCGTGGCCAGCTCCCTCCGTCTGACCACAGGCACCTCCTGACACGCGGCCATGCTCAGGGAGGACACTCCGTGGCTTGGACGTGTCGTGTGTACGGCTTCGTTTCTCTCTCTCTCGGTCCTCTTCCCTGGCACATATCCAGCCCATAATTAGGCAGATTCTCAAAGGAGAGCGAGGACTTCCTGCCCGGATGACAAGCTGTGGATTATGCAGATATCTTTCCAGATGTGGCGTTTGTCTCCCTGGCAATGCTGCAGGTGGCTCTCGGTTTACTTTGCTGGGAAGCTCCAGCTGAGCGCCTTATCCTCACAAATACCTTCTTCCGTTGATTCTGCTTATGCTCAGGGCTTTCGTTTCCAAGCTGATCTCCCTCGGAGCTGCGAGGCCCCCTCTCCGTAGGAAAAGGGAAGAGAGGTCTTCAGAACGCGGTGAGGGACCAGGTGGAGCCCCGCACCCTAGTGGCTGCTCATGCTCTCGTCGTGGGCCCGTCCAGGTGCCCTCAGGGCCAGAGGGCCACTGTCTTCTACCCTGGGCCCAGAGCAGAGTGGGGTCTCAGGAAATGGCTGTTGAGTGAATGCAGTGGTTGCTTGAAAAAAATGGGAAAGCAGCCCAGAACCACCATTGATTTCGCGCAGTGTGGACAGCACGGAAATCACGCTTCGCAAACCCGAACAAGTGATTTTCGAGCTCCCATGTCTGCCACTCAGGGGTGTGTCCGGAAGCTCGTGCCTGTTTCCGGACTCCTCTGTTTTCTGGGTAACACTCTGACTTTTAGCGTCTTGTACCCACATAAGTGACGACTGATATTTGATGATGTAACAATCCAAAATGAGCCCTGTGGCCTCGTGAAGCTTACCAGATAGTCTGTTTTGCATAAAATAGACCCAGGCCTATTTTAAATGGAAAGATTTTTTTTTTTAAGTAGGCTATGCCCAGGGCAGAGCCCCCGTGCAGGGCTTGAACTCACAGTCCTGAGATCAAGGCCTGAGCTGAGATCAAGAGTCGGACGTTTAACCAAGGAGCCGCCTAGGACCCCCTGGAAGGGTTTCTTTTTAAAGAACATAAATGTCCATCAACTAATGAAGAGATAAGCCAACAGCACTACCCTCACAATGGAACCGGACTCAGCCACAAAAAGGAAAGAAGTACTGATCTACGTCATGACTTGGATGAACCTTGAAAACAGATCCTAAGCAAACCAAGCCAGTCACCAAAGGTCACATGTTATATGATTCCTTTTATGTGAAACCCCCAGAATAGGCCGATTCATAGACAGAAAGGGGAGGCACGGGGAGAAGGAAATGGAGACGGATTGCTTGGCCACTGAGGGGGGTGTTTCTGGGGTGATGAAAACGTTTGGAAACTGGAGGAGCAGAGGCAGCACAACAACATGAAAACTCTAAACGCAACTGACATGTGCACTTCAGATGGATCCCGTCATGGGATGTGGATTTCACCTCAACGGGAAAAAAAAATCCAAGCACAAAAACACGTCTAACATAAGGTCTATGAGAATGGCTACAACGTTGGAGCACAAACCATAACACAGGTGTGTTTTTCATTTAGTTGGATTTAAAAAAAATTTTTTTTATGTTTATTTCATTTGGAAAGAGAGAGAGAGAGAGAGACAGCGTGAGTGGGGGAGGGGCAGAGAGAGGGAGACACAAAATCCAAAGCAGGCTCCAGGCTCCGAGCTGTCAGCACAGAGCCTGATGCGGGGCTTGAACTCACAAAACTGAGATCATGACCTGAGCCGAAGTTGGATGCTTAACCACTGAGCCCCCCGGGCGCCCCTCGTTTGGCTGGGTTTTGTCACTTACCATCCCACGGGGATGCAGGCCCCATCCTGTCCAGGTGAGGATGGGTCTGTAATCCACCTCACCTCTAATTCCTTGTTCCGCATCTGGTGCCCCCACTGGTTTGCGAGCTCCCGGAGGGAGAGGAGGGGCTTTCTCTGTCTTATTCTGTGCTCCTTTAGTACCTACGTTGGCTTCCTGGCACACAGTAGGTATCAAATAAGTGTGCACTGAATGAATGAATGACACCAGCAACTGAGCCGGGGGCTCTGGGAACATAAAACACATCACCTTGAGACCTCGTCCAAAGGGGAGCTCCTGATGTGGTAGGTGTGTGTGCTGGGGCGGTGGGGGGGGCGGGGGGAGCTGACATTCTGCATTTCCGACCAGCATCCAGGGATGCGAAGGCTGCTGGTCCAGCAGCCACGTGGGTGGAGCAAAAGCCCAGGCATGCCGGCCCCCGGCCCTGCCACTGAAGAATAACACCAGGTTCCCGTGTCAAAATCCCAGGTTGTCTGTTCCCCTCAGACCTCCCTGCTCTCTCTGCCTCCCCCCGGCACAGAGGAGCCTTAGCACTTCCTGGTTACCCTGAGGAGGAGGATTAGAGCCACGGGCAACTTCCTGCCGTGATTCCAGGTAGGCTGTCATATCAAGGAAAACGCGTCCGTGGCGAGGCGGAACACTCAAGATGTGTTCGATGTTTTCTTAAGTGTGGGGGGAGGGGAGGGAGAGTCTATGACCCACCCCCCAAGAAACAAGCTCTTCTTCTGCCTTTGTGTTTCCAAGCATGTAAACTCGGTTTGAATCACAGCTAATAAACAGGTCATCTTGTACTTCGAAAATAAAAACACGCCGTATTTCAGTGCAATAGCAACTGTACATTAAAAAGCTGTCAACTTCACTACAATTTCCCTGAACCTTGCACTGCGGAAAGATACCTTGTCACTCAGAGTAGAGCGCAGTTTTACTGAAATATCTCCTTGTCTGCGTAAATAATGAGGAGACGTGCATGAGAATCTCTGGCCCCCAGCCTCCTTCCTCCCTGACTGCCAAAGAAACATATGCAAATGGCTGATTTATGGGGTGAGCTTCCCCACACTTCACTTTGAAGACAAAGGGGGGGCCGTCCCGCCAACCCTGGTGCTGTGTCCTGGAGACTCGGGGGTGGGAAAGAGAGAGGTGGTGGCGATGAATATGGTGGTCCTTGCAAGCTTCAAATCAAGGAGGCTGGCCTGTCACTGCACAGCTATTTTGGGGACTCACATAGGTTGTGTCAGAAAGAACCGTAAAAAGGAGATTTTTGCTGAAGAATGGCCCAGGCCCCAGAAGGTGTTTATGTAAAATAGGGCAGTCCACACAGCCTGCAGGGTTCAAGACCCAGGTTCAAGAACCACTCTACCTCTGCCACTGGTGGGATCTTAAAGTTGCTTCACCTCTCTGAGCCTCAGGTTCCTTGACTCTCAAATGACAACAGTAATAACGCCGGCCTCACAGGGGTAGAAGCAAATGATGAATGCAAAGGTATTTTGTAAACCCTCAAGTTTTACCTAGTTGCTAAACATTATTACCAATAGCTCATCAGTGGAAACGGAGGCATGGACTTAGGCGTCAGCCCAACTGACTTCAGGCAAGTTTCTATACCTCTCTGAGCTGAACTTTCCTCATCTGTAAAATGAGAATAACCATAGTACTGACTCTTGAGGGGTTATTGGGAGGATTCAATGAGAGAATGCGTGTTAAAACTGGTGACTGGCTCATAGAAAGGACTCAGTAAATGTGGGCTGTTGTTATTGTTATTGCTGCTGGTGCTAATGGTGATGGTGACGATGATGGTGATGAGGGTGGCAGCGACGATGGTGGCGGTGATGGTGATGATGGTGATAATGATGGTGAAGATGGCGGTAATGGTGATGAGGGTGATGGTGATGGTGGTGGTGGTGATGGTAATGATGACGAAGTTGGTGATGATGGTGGGGGTGACGATGCTGGTGGTGATGATGGTGATGATGATGGTGATGCTGATGAGGGAAGGAGTGATGAGGGTGGTGGTGATCATAGCGTTGGTGGTGCTGGTGGTGGTGATGATGAAGTTGGTGATGATGGTGATGGTGATGATGGTGGTGATGGTGATGATGATGAAGTTGGTGATGATGGTGATGGTGATGATGGTGGTGATGGTGGTGATGATGGTGGTGATGGTTGTGTTGATGGTGATGATGATGATAATGGTGAGGATGGGGGTGATGGTGGTGTTGGTGGTGATGATGACAATGATGGTGATGACAGAGAGATGGTGATTATGGTGATGGTTATGATGGTGGTGACGATAGTGATGAGGGTGATGATGAGGATGACAAAGAATATACTGACATTGCTACTACTGATAGTGAGAGTCTCCATTCCTCCCAGGGTGGTGATCACAGGATTGAAGGACAAGAAAAAGGCTGGCTCTGGACATGGAGAGTAAGGCAGATGACCAGAAGAAGAGTTGGGACTGGAACCCTGGCTGGTATCTCTGAGGATGAGTTGGGGAGACGGAAGCAGACCACAAAGAGCTGAATCCTTTAGTCCAGAGTTTGGAGATGGGTAGGCAGAAGATGCTGCCTGGGTCGGCTTCACTGCAGGAGTCAAAGCCAGTGATTTAAGCAGGTGAAGGGATAGGGAACCTGGTCCCACACACCCCTACCATAGAAGTCTTTTGGTTGACCAATTTCCACCTGCGTCCTCCAGGTCTTTGGGAGACCTAGGGCTCCCAAAGTCATGTTCAACTTTTTCCCAAGACTTTATTTAAGAATTGTGACTGTATCTCCCCTACCCTGCAAGATAAAGGGGGAACCCAGGGACCTTCTTATCCCAGAGAGTCTGCTGTGTGGTGGCAATTACATTCTCCTAAATATACACATCTAAGACTCAGTTTAAGCCAGCGGTGTGCAGAGTCCCTTTGTACAGCTCACCAGAGCCAAATGTTAAATACTCAGGTCCTTTGCAAGCTATTGTTAAACAAAGCCGTTATTAAAAATTAAATTATAATAAACTTATAATTAAGTAAGTTCTATTAAAAAAACAAAGGCAATATGGGGTGCCCGGGTGGCTCAGCCAGTTATGAGTCTGACTCTTGATTTCAACTCAGGTCATGATTTCTCAGTTTGTGGGATTGAGCCCCCCACTGGGCTCTATGCTGACAGTGTGAAGCCTGCTTGGGAATCTCTCTCCCTCTCTCTGCCCCTCCCCTGCTCTCACGCACATGCATGCTCTCTCTCAAAATAAATATTTTAAAAATGTTTTTAAAAAGGCAACAAATACTCAAAACTCATAATTTCCTAATTCTTTGACTACATTTTACTATTACCTACATTCTAGAGGTTTATTTACATCTCTTTCATCTGTGTGGTGGAAATACTGTATACTTGTTTCCTACACTCAAAGTGATCATTCTAAAATACCAACGTGGGGCACCTGGGTGGCTCAGTCAGTTAAAAGCCTCCAACTTCAGCTCAGGTCATGATCTCATGTTCGTGGGGTCAAGCCCCATGTCGGGCTCTATGCTGACAGCTCAGAGCCTGGAGCCTGCTTTGGATTCTGTGTCTCCCTCTCTCTCTGTCCCTCCCCTTCTCATGCTCTGTCTCTCTCTGTCTCAAAAATACATAAAGCACTAAAAAATTTTTTTTAGATACCAACACATAGGGGCGCCTGGGTGGCTCAGTTGGTTGAGCATCCAACTCTTGATTTCGGCTCAGGTCACGATTCTAGGGTCATGGGATTGAGCCCCACGTTGGGCTCCATGCTGAGCATGGAGCCTGCTTAAGATTCTCATTCTTCCTCTGCCCCCACCCCCCACTTGCATCCTCTCTCTCTCTCTGTCTCTCTGTCTCTAAAATAAAAAATAAAATGCCAATGTGATTATGTCCCTCTCAATGGCTTTCCACTGCCCTCAAACAAAGCCCAGCCCCCTACCATGGCACCCAAGACCCCTTCTTCCAGACCCTTCTATTGTCATATCCTGCCTTAAATTTGAATCTGCAAATACTGACCATCTTTCTGTTCCTGGAGTGTACCAACGATCTTTCTCCTTCAGAACTTAGGATATGCTCTTGTGTACACTGTAGATGTAAGAAGAACAGAGCCCAACACAGAGGTCTATGACAAACACACTAATCCTGTGGAAGCAGCCAAGGGAGTCTTCAGAAAGCAGGTTCAGCTCTTGGGGAGACAAGAGACCATTGTCTTCATGACAACAGGACTTTTCATATTTTTATGTATTTGGTTTTTTGAATGAGTATCACATGTGCATGACTCAAAGTTCAAGAGATACAGAAGGTGGGAAATGAAGAGTAAGTCTTCCTCTTGTCCCTGTATCTCAAGAGTCCCCTCGAGAGGCAGCCTCCATTATAATTCTTTTATTATCCTCATAACAGGAAGTTGTACATCGTGATGGGGAGAACCATGTAGGATTATCTATCCCCTACATATAATTATTACTACTTTCATTTTTTAGAGTTTCCTTCCAACCCCTGTTCATTAGGGGGATAATTTTTGCAAAACTGTAACCACATCAGAGGCATATTTTACACTCTGCTTCCCCCAATTATCATTATGCCATGAGTATTTTCCCCATTGCTCAAAGTCTCCGTAAGTATCGCTTTTAATGGCTACAGCATTCAAGTCTGCAACTTTAAATATAGAGTGGTGGAATGGTCAGTGAGCAAAGTCTTTAAAAAGTTGTACTTTCTGAATGTTCTTCTTATAAAAGTCACTCTGTACACATCTTCATGCCATGCAGAAGGGGTGGGAACAAATTCCTTCTTGAAGTGAGGGCGGGAAATGCTTGTTTAATTGGCCGGGATCAAATGAATAACTCAGCTTGACTTGGTCCAGGCCCACTATGGTAGATTAAATGGTGGCACCCAAAAAGACACATGCCCAGAACCTTCCAGTGTGACCTTATTTGGAAAATGGGTCCTTGCAGATGTCATACAGGTAAGGATCTTGAAATGAGATCATCCTGGGTAATCCAGTGGGCCCTAAATCCAATGAAAAGTGTCTTTATAAGAAAGAATGGCGGGGGGGTGCCTGCGTAGCTCAGTCGATTAAGCATCTGACTCGATTTCAGCTCAGGTCATGATCTCATGAGCATCGGGCTCAGCACTGACATCACGGAGCCCGCTTGAGATTCTGTCTCCCTTTCTCTCTGCCCCATCCTCCACTCACTCTCTCTCTCTCTTAAAATAAATAAAAATAAGCTTTAAAAAAAACTAAGAAAGAATAGCAGAAGGCAGGCACACAGGAGAAGACCGTGTGACCACAGAGGGAGCGATCCAGTCCAAGGAACCCTGGGAGCCCCAGAAGCTGAAAGACGCAGGGAAGGATTCTCAAAGATTCTCAGGGTGACACCTTGACTTCAGACTCACTCTCTCGGAACTGCCGGGGAGTATATTTCCATGGTTTCAAGCCATCCAGTTTCTGGTGGTTTGTTATGACAGCCACGGGAAAGGAATGCACCTGCCAAGTCCATAAGCAGACTCTCCTCTCTTCATTCCCTGGGTTCTCCTAGGACGGTGACACCGAGCCC
The DNA here is from genome assembly GCA_004023845.1 of Helogale parvula. NCBI lineage: Eukaryota > Metazoa > Chordata > Mammalia > Carnivora > Herpestidae > Helogale > Helogale parvula. The sequence goes on along the minus strand of PJEM01010884.1, from coordinate 12,060 downwards.
CACAACCCAAGTTTCCTGTTGTGCAAATACCCTCTGGCAACAATAACTCAGACTCACTAGCATAAAATCCCACTTAGCAGATCAACAACACGTTGCATCCTCTTTCTCTGTCTCTCTCCCTCCCTTCCTTCCTTTCTTTCTTCCTTCCCCCCTCTCTCTTTCTCTCTCTCTTTCTTCCACCAGTCTGGTTGAACAGCGGGTGCCGATGAAGTCACGAGTTGAAATCGTCAAGCATTTAAGGGGCTGAAATGAAAATGGAGGACCCTGGGGTGCCCTCATGGTATTAAGGGTCAGGTCATACTGGGCTCCGTTAAGTAACGTATGAATCGAATTCTTGCCATCTTGGCAAAGCCAAACACTGATGGGATCAACGTTAAGTCTGAGCACAGTGAATTTGTCTCACCAAATGCCATTCGGTGTCAAGGACTCTTCTTCAACTCGACTGGCCACCTGCACGGGGGGGTGGGGGGGCAAGGCTATCGTAAGCAAACTGGCTGGCCTCTTGGATTTGGGGGGCAGATTCCCCAAAAAGGGATTTGGATTCCTTTCATGTTTGTTTTGTTTAGAGTGAACACAGGCAGACCCCTCTTCCTAGAATATTGTTCTTATCGACAACTGGAGACGGAAAGCTCCTGTCCCCAAAGACATGCTTGGTGACAGCTCATGGCGCGCGGAGCGGTGGTGAATAAGGAAGGTCTCGTGGCACATTTTGAAGATGTCTGTCTCTCGGAACCCCCACCTGGAAGTCACAGCATTAAGTAAATAAATAAAATAAGTGGGCGATCTCGCGGTGACATTTTCATTAGCCCACTCTCTTTCTGTCTCATCAGCCTTCGCGGGGGGGAGGAATGGTTGTTTTAATTAGCGGGGTGGAGGGGTCCTGTTTGCCTTTCTTCCCCTCCCGCTGTTCACAGGATTACCCCGTCAGCTTATAAAATACAATACAAATCATTACAGCCCACAGAACCACCTCAGAAGGCGACAGAAGAAAGGGGATCCACCCGAGTCCACGGTAAGTGTCTTTGAACAATGCTCTTTTCCTAAGCATTCAAGTATAATTCAAGCGTAATATTGGGCTCTGTCAAACAGCTCAAGATCCTGTCACCGTGAAGCCCTTTCTAGTTGGGGACTGGCCGTGTGTTCCCTCTTTTGTCCTTTTGTCCTCCGCGCTGCCCGGCAGAGCGCGCATCTGACAGAACGGCCGCGCTCCGTGGGACCGCAGCTCTGAAGTCCCCGTCAGACTCACTGGCCAAATGCTCACATCGCAAGGTGGCCAGGAGCCGTCTCCCAAGCCCCCAGAGTCCCGAGGTGCGTTCCCACTGCTCTTAGGCACCCGGGGGCTTGGAAACACACACATTATTGATATCTGTTGTGCTTCAAGGAGGGGCGCCTGGCTGGCTCCGTCTGTAGAACGTGCGACTCCATCTCGGGGTAGTTCAAGCCCCATGTTGGGTGTAGAGACCACTTAAAAAAAATGAAAGCTGTAATTGTGTTTCAATGATACCAAGATCTCCGCATCGAAGTTCTGCTTCTCCGGGAGGTGGAGTGGCAGGGTCAGACCTTCACCCACCTGCGCCCAAAGCCGTGTTCCTTCGTGGAGAACACCCTGTCCTTAACTCTTAAAATGAAAGGGTCTCAAGATTGAATTGAAAAATAAGTGTAGGGGGCGCCTGGGTGGCTCAGTCGGTTAAACCTCCGACTTCGGATCAGGTCATGATCTCACGGACTTGGGTTTGAGCCCCACGTTGGACTCTGTGCTGACAGCCAGCTCAGAGCCTGGAGCCTGCTTCCGATTCTGTGTCTCCCTCTCTCCCTGTCCCTCCCCCTCTCATGCTGTCTCTCTCTGTATCAAAACTAAATAAAACATTAAAAATTAAAAAGAAAAGAAAAAGAAATGCAGGCACTCTTAGACACACAGGGTTACTGTTTACTGGGAAACAGTCCCCCCGGCGCTCATTAAGCCATTTATCCACGCATTCAACAAACATTTATTGAGCACCTACTGTATACCAAGCACCGCAGGCACTGGGGATGAAGGGATGAATGCCCCCTGGTTCCCGGCCACAAGGAACCCACAAGAACAGACACTGGAATATGTATGCTAAGAGCGACGACAGAAAGACATAAGGATATTGCAGAAGCGTAGAGGTAGGGACATCTCAGAGCAGGGACGGGGTCAGGAAAGCTTCCAGGGGACGGCACTCAGAACCAAGTTTTAAACGAGTAAGGAACAGCCACGTGAGAACAGGAGGAAGGGAGTGTGCACGGAGAAGCAGGAGCCGAGGCCGGGGAACTGTCTGCCCACAGGGAGGTGCCTAGTCACACCGGTGGTTCATGTCATCCCGGGATGTCCATCCTCACGGATGGACACATGAAGCAAAGTAGCACATGTCATGAGAACACCTCCCGGGGAGAGACGTGTGAAAGTCCCGAGAGCACTCCAAGTGTCCGCCCACATGGACAGTTACAGCCCTTGTCAGTGCGCTTGCCATGGAGTAGGTCCTTAACCATTTCCTAAGCTTTGCACTTAGCTCTTTACATATGTTTATCTCATTTAATCTTTACAGAAACCCACTGAGGTAGGTACTACGCCCACCCATTTTTTTATAGACCGGGAACTGAGGATGGAGAAGGTAAGGCCAGTTCCCTGAGGCTATGCAGAGAGAAATTGGAAGAAGAAGGGTCAAGGGTCGGTCAGCCCAAGTTTAAAGTTCATGGCATAAGGGTGTCTGGGTGGCTCAGTCCATTAAGCGTCTGGCTTCTGGCTTTGGCTCAGGTCATGATCTCATAGTTCATGGATTCGAGCCCTGTGTCAGGCTCTGTGCTGACAGATCAGAGCCTGGAACCTGCTTTGGATTCTGTGTCTCCTTCTCTCTCTGATCCTCCCCTGCTCATGCTGTCTCTGTCTCTCAAAAATAAATTAAAAAAAAATTTAAAAATATCTCATGGCATAGGTGAGACAGGTTCCCAGGAAGAAGGGGGAGCTGACAGCGTTTCTCAAATGTGGGTTCGGAGCCGCCCACCGTCACCTCCCTCAGACTCTCTGTGTACCTGTTGGTCAGGGAGCTCACTCAGTCTGTCCCTGCAAATACCTTTTCTTCCTTACATCAACTTCTTCCCTCAGGCAAACTCAGACTCCCCAGTATAATGTCCTCCTTGATTTTCTTTTTTTTTTTTTAAGATTAAAAACATTTTTTAAATGTTTATTTATTTTTGAGAGAGAGGGAGATGGAGCACAAGTGGGGGAAGGGCAGGAGACACAGAATCTGAGCTGTCAGCACAGAGCCCGATGTGGGGCTCAAACCCATGAACTGTGAGATCATGACCTGAGCCGAAGTTGGACGTTTCACCAACTGAGCCACCCAGGTGCCCTAAGATTTTCCTTTTTTTTTTTTTTAAGTAACCTCTACACCCAACACGGGGCTCGAACTCACAACCCCAAGATCAAGAGTTGCACACTCACTGACTGAGACAGCCAGATGCACATCCTGCTCCCTGATTTTCTTTTAAAGAACTAGAAATTCTAATAAACAAATCCATGCTAAGGTGTCTGTTGCCGGACTCTTTCTTTCCGATAGGAAGTCAATGGTTATATGAACTGTTATTTCCTTTTGGACAATGTATTCTCTTTCTCTGTCTGATTTCAAGGTCTGCTCTGGTTCTTAGAGATTTGACTATGTTGTGCATTGGTGTGGTTTTGTTAATTTTTTTTAAGACTTGTTAGGAGTTCACCGAGCTTGTAATCTGTAAATGTACGTATTTGTGTAAGTCCGAGGGAAGTTTTTGTCGTTATTTCTCCAATTACACATACATTAGACCTTCTGATACAGTCTCACAGATCCCTGAGGATCTGCCTGCTTTTTTTTCAATCTGTTGTCTCTATTCCTCAGTTGGAGAATTTCTATTAGTATATTCAAGTTCACTGAGTCTTCTGTTGTCTAGACTCTGATGTTGAGTTCATTCAGAGAGTTTTTTTGTTTCAGATATTTTCACTTCTAAAAGTTCCATTTCGGGGGCCCCTGGGGAGCATCCAACTTCAGCTCAGGTCAGGATCTCACAGTTAGTGGGTTTGAGCCCCATGTCAGGCCCTGGGCTGACAACTCAGAGCCTGGAGCCTGCACTGAATCCTGGATCTCTCTCTCTCTCTCTCTCTGCCCCTCCCCTACTCATGCTTTGTCTCTCTGTCTCTCTGTCTCTCTGAAAGATAAACATTAAAATAAATAAATAAATATTCCATTTGTTTCTTGTTGGTTTTTTTAATGCTTATTTATTTATTTCTTTTGAGAGAGAGTGAGTAAGCGCATGGGTACAGACGGGGCAGAGAGAGAGGGAGAGAGAAAATCCCAAGCAGGTTCCACACTGTCAGCGCAGAGCCGGACCTTGGGCTCACAACGGTGAGAGCATGACCTGAGTCGAAATCAAGAGTTGGACGCTTCACTGACTGAGCCACCCAGAGGCCCTGGTTCTTGCTGGCTCTTTTTCCTATCTTTTCATTAATTATGAACATATTTTCCTCTATATCTTGAGCACAGTTATAATAACCACTTTAAATTCTTGATTGTTAATTCCATAGGAGTAATCTCTGAGGTCTGTCTCAATTAAATGTCTTCTCAGTTGAGGATGCATCACGGTTTCCTATTTCTTTGTGTGTCAAGTATTTTGAAACATACTCTAGACATGTGACTCTGATGAGGTTATCTTCCTCCCAGGAGTTTTGTTCGGTTTTGTTTTGTTTGCAAGTGGTTAACCTGATTGACCTCAAACTGAAAACTCTGTTGTCTGTGATGGGCAGCAGCTCAAATCCAAGTTCACTTATTTTAGCCTTCATTGAACTTCTTAGAGTCCAACCCACTTACCTGTGGTTAGAAGATCTTCCAGAGACTTAAGCAGAGTTACATACTGACTTTGGACTTCTCTCCTCTGGTGTTCTTTTTCTGAATGTTCCCTCCTTTCCCAGTGATTGTGGTTTCCTCAGACTCTGTCCTGTGACTCTTCAACCACAAGTTGTAGACGGCACTACAAGCTTCTATCCAAATTCTAGACGCCTTGTGCAGCATGGACCACAGCCTGACATTCCGCTAAAAGCCATTCCCCAAACGAGAGATCCATTTCCTGCTTTTCTCTTCTTCCCAGTGATGACATCCTCATCCACCTGTGTTTGTTCCCTTTGTAGAGCCTTCAGGTCGGTGGCTTTTTTCTTTTTTGTTTTTCTTTGTTTTTAAATCTTATCCAGAGCTTTTGATGTTACCTCTGAGAAGACTGGTCTGAGAAGAGATTACACGGCCACTGACCAGAGGAGGAACAAATCATCTACTCCTGGCTAATAAAAGTGGCTTTCCCATCCTGCTTCCTCCTCCAGATGCCTCAAATGAGAGGAGGGGTTCCGCTGAGATTTCAGGCACCTTAGCAGACTGGGAGGAGGGATGGGGACAGACGCCCCTTAGCAGTCTGGGAGGAGGGATGGGATGGGGACAGAAGTGTGTTTCTTCAGATCACAATGAGGAAGTGATTTTTTAGTTCGTAGGGTAGCTCTGGTCATTGGGGGAAAAATGGAAACATTCTTTGTTATGGTTCACGTATAGGTAGACGGTAAGGTAGCTTCTAGAACTTTTTTTAAAGATAAACATAACTATCCTTAGGCCATGACTTGGAATGCTCCTTAATACGTATCATGAGATGTAATGCCTGCAAAATCTCAGGAAGGAGAAATGAGGAGATGGGCTCAAAATGGGGAACTGAGCACATGCATCTCCCTTACCACCCACCCGAAATACCATGAAAGGACAAGGAAAATAATGTTTATTTATTTATTGTGTGTGAGAGAGAATGCGAGCAGGGGAGGGGCAGAGAGAGGGAGAGAGAGAATCCCAAGCAGACTCGGTCCTGTCACTGCAGAGCCCGGCACGGGGCTCCTGAGCCAAAACGGAGAGTTGGGCGCTCAATCGATTGAGCCACCAAGGCACCCCAAGAAAGTATTTATCAGAAGGAAAAAGTCCAATCTGGTGTAGGAAAACAAGAAAGAACTCCATCAGTGAACCAGAGATTTTGAGAAATCTCCAAATGATCCAGATGGGACAGGATCAGACATACAGAAAAGCAAAACCAGAGGAAGTCACGGCCAGAAGTACGTCTAGGAGACGACTGCTGTGGAACCGGGAGCGTTCCGGAGAATGCCAAGTCCAGACCACACACCTGGAAACGAGGAGTGGCTCTGGGGCAATGAGCAGGGACGGAGAGGCTGCTCTTAGAGCAACCTGGCCAGCTCAGCTTCGCTCCTTCCTGCATTACACCATAAGCCACCTAACGGGGGCCCCCGGGGGACTCCACGCTATTCTCTACTCTGTAGGCAGAAGGTCTTTCCGGTACCAATCTGACCATGTCCCGCCTAACCCCTGCTTGCAGGCCTTCACTGGCTTCTATTACATTTGTGCTGCAGGTCAGCTCCTCAGCTGGCCTCCACTTAGGGCCCGCATGATCCCTGCCTCACACCATTCTCGCTCCTCCCCACATCCCAGCCACACTGGGACACTCTCTCTACTGCAGGCTCTTTGCACATGCTCGTCTAAGTGGCTGGAATGCCCTTGTCCCTCCCCTTCTTCCCACTCCAACCCCCAACCCACACACACACACACATTCCTCCCCTGGTTAATTCAAATCTCAGCTCAGTCTTCATTTTATCCAAGTAGACTTCCCTGACTCCCACCCATCTGAAGCCTCCCTTCAGATGCACCAGAAGCTTCTCCTCCTTGGCTGTCACCACACTTGAAATTTCACATTTATCCACGATGTTTTGATTAATGCTCCTCTGCCTGATTAGACTGTGAGGTTTCCCAGAATAATGATCATGTCAGATTTGGTTCATCAATCTTTCTCTAATGCCTACCTCAGTGCCAGGCATGTATATTGGAAATTCAGTAAACGCTAAGGTATTTGTTGACGAAAACAAAGATGGATGGATGAGTGGCTGGATGGATGGGTGAGTGGGTGGATGGAGGGAAGGCTAAGTAGCTCTGTGGAAGGTAAAAAGAAGCATGTTGTAGAATCTGCCCTCCAGGAGAACTCTAGTTCTAGATTGGCTAGTGATTCAAATCAGTTATGCTTAAATACCAGCAAGGCAAAGGTCCCATTGATGGCCCAAGCCCACGTGTGATGATTTCTCCTACGAGTGATCCACACCACATGCCGTACCCACAGCCTCCTCAAGATGGCAGCCTCAAGTTCAACATGAAGGATGACACTCTACTGATGCCTCATTATCCTTACCATAATTCACGGACCAAGGACTTGGACCCAATTCTAAAGCAGTCACTTGTCAATGTCCTAACCCCCAGAACCTCAAAATGTGACCTGATTTGGCCAGAGGGTCATTGCAAAGGTAGTTCATTAAGATGAGGTTATAATGCAGTAGAGTGAGCCCCCCCAATGCAACATGACTGGTGTCCTTATGAAAAGGGGAGACGTGGACAAAGACACGTATGCAGGGAGAATGCCATGTGAAAATGGAGACAGCCATCCCCAAGCCAGAGAGAGGCCCCGGGATAGACCTTCTCTCCTAGCCCCCAGAGAGAGAGGCCCGGGGTAGACCTTCTCTCCCAGCCCCCAGAGAGGAGGCCCTGGGGTAGACCTTCTCTCCCAGCCTCCATAAAGAACCAGCCAATACCTGGAGCTCCCACTTGCGGCCTCCAGGAGTGAGAGACCATAAACTCCCGGATCTGAGCTTTCTGAGTTGTGGTCACGTGTCGTCACAGCCCCAGCCAACTAAAGCAGAGGGCAAAAACCGCCAGACCCGAGGACGACCGGGGAAGTCACGAGGCGGCAGGTGGATTCGGGCAGGACACGGCAGGAGTTGCTGGTGACCAAGGAGGGTGACAAGGCCGGGAGGCTGCTACAGAAAGAGCGGAGCATTCATGTCGGGAAGGACACAGCAAGCAGGCTGGCAGGGGAATCTTATCTTGGGAAAGGAAAACATGTTAGGCCCGTGTGGAGGCATCAGGGCCTTCACGTGTGGCTTCACGTGGATTCTCCCCAGCCTGGCGATAGTGCGGCCGCAGGCTTTCTGCATCGATAAATCCATTATGTGATTAGGCCGCATCTTCTTTGTATTTAGATTAATAACCACGTGACGATCGCCTTGGCGGATTTAGATGGTGTCATTTTAAGAAATTATGGTTTGGATCCATCTCCCCTTTCCCCTTCCCTCGGCCCGCCCTGAGTTATTCCTGAGGAAGAAACCAATAGTAGCTTGACTACTGCAACGCAGCCCCCGCCGTACATTGTAGCAATGCCTAATGGAGTTTTAATTTCCCCATGGTGAGTCAATATTTGCTTTAAGAAAGAAAAATGTCACCATAAACCACTGCCCCAAATGAATTTGGTAGCAGGGAGGGTGAGAGAGTCTTCTGTTTTAGGTAAACAGTGAGGGAAAGTGGATACAGGGTGGGGGTGGGGGCGGGGGGGGGGAGCGCGGTCTCACTCCTCACAAACAGGGTTGCGTGTGGTTTTTGCTCTTCCTTCAGACGACGGCACTTATGAAATATTTTGCTTTGCAAATGCAGATACCTGTCAGAGACTCACCCACAGTTTAAAGGGCCTGAAACAGAGTCATTATAATAGAGAAGAGGGACAATTTATTCCAGCCTATTAATAACTTGTGGGGAGCAGCGAGGGGAGAAAACCATTAGCCCCCACTTTGAAGACATCAATGGGGCCTTTCTCATGTCCCCCCACTTGGGCTGTGTGTGGAAACCAAACCCTACTTTTTCAAAAACGGGTTCGCCTCTTCGAGGATCGTGCGAGCAAATAAAGTCCCACGATCCTCCCTCTCATAATGAGTCTGTCCAGAACTGATGCCGCTCATTCCATTGAAAGATGGTTTCATTTCCCTACTCAAAATTGGTATGAAAAATTTGCCTTGCCAAATGAACATTGTATACTGAGCTTGTCAAATCCTTCCTCCTGACACAAATAAAAGATAACACTGGGTGGCAGCGTGTAAAACAGCCCTGACAAGACAGCAGAGGGAAGACAAAGAAATATACATATTTTGATTCTGTTTTAGCAGCTGGGGTGGGGGGGAGATGCCGGGCGGGCTGACTGGCCAGCTTGTGAATGCTTCAGGTAGGATCGGTGGAACAAGTCACTTTCATGTCGATTTTCAATGGGATAATGACCCTGTTTCCAATTAGCCAAAACATGACAAAATTTCAACTTTTATGGCGGCAAAAGCTGCCAGGGAGAAGACCGCCTGAGTGACAACGCTCTTCATTCAAAAGTTTATGGGTGCACCGCGGGGCTGTAATTACCGGCTCCAACACAGCGGGAAATTATTCCTGCGTGTTTAAAAATAAATAAGGTAAATGATCACCCTTTCATTAGATCTGTACTCGCACCGTATAAGTGACTTTTTTTTTTCCTATTAAAATTGTTGATTGAAGGCCGTTAGCTGTTTATCAGCTCAAAATTACATTCCTGCTCTCTCAGGGGCTGCTTGGCGCTAAGAATCACACTCGGCGCCTAGTTAGGAACAAGAAAAGACTCCTAAAACTGCAATTTCAGGGGGGAAAAAAAACACAAGCAAGAAACCCAGATTGTACCTCGGAGTCCCCAAAGGCATCATGCTTCTTTGTTCTGCTAAGAATAATTAACCTCAATCTCGGCTCCGGGTCCCTAGATTGATTATCATAGTCATTTAAATACTGTAATCTCATTTTCAGCATTGGGGGGAGGAGGGGGGGAGGAGGGGGAGCGCGGCTGGAGAGAGAAAGCGAGCAAGGCTGGGAGGGAAGGAGAAAACAGAATAAATTATCTGACAAAGGGAAGCGGGCCTTTCTGCTCACAGAGCCTATTTCGGATCCTTCCACTTGATTGGAAGAGTTGATGAAGTTTAAATGAAGCAGAATTAGAACCTCAGGCCGCTGAGTATTGACGCCCGCTGGCGAGAATGTGCAATTCAATAGCCCGGCTTCGGTGGGAAACAAGAGAGAGACCTAAATGGTGTAATCTTCAATCGAATCGAACATTCACACTGACAAGGCAAGGTAATGAGTTAGGCCAGATCAGGCCTGTTGGTTAAAGAAATTAATCCCTCCCGCCGCCCTGAAGGGCTTTGATGCCTATTGTGTGGCCCCGGCTCAGTCTATCTAAATGCTAAGTAACGGGGAGGGTGAGCGGACTGTGCTTTTCATTGCTGCCTCTAATCTGATAACAATTTGCTCTCCCTGATTAGGGAGGCGGGGAGGGGGCGGGGGTGATGGGCGGGAGCGGGGGAGGGGCACCTTCGCCTTGAAAGAGGGGAGGCCACCTGATGGCAATGGTGTCCCCAGCCTCCCCTGGAACAAGCTCCACTCCAGACCTCCGTGGGAAACCGGCGGTCCACACGCCTTTTCTCTTTAGGTCCCGTCTCTCCCTGAAACCTGTCGTTCACCGGAAGTGCAGGCTCCCTACGTCCCAATCAGGCGCCGCACCCCTCACGCTCCGCGGGCTTCGCATCAGACCCACCCAGACTTTCCCTCCCAACACACCCACTCCCGAGGCATCCCATGTCTCCCCTCGTCTGGCCCGTTTCTACAGCTGAAAGGATTCGCCTTCCTCCCGGCCCCCCGCTGAGCGTGGCCAGCCCTAAGGGCGCTCCAGGCCTGCAAGGGAACCAACTCAGTGAAGGGTCCCCTGCACCTTCCTGGGTTCAGTCTCGTGCAGCCACCTGCCGGCGTGGGCGCAGGTGCTCATCGGGACGACGCTTCTCGAGGACAGAAAGCTCGCCCGCGGACGGTGCGGACCCTTCGGATCGATGCAGAGTTGACGTTGACCGTGAATGGGATTCTCTCCATAGGAACGAAGGAGCGCCTGGGGTAATGGGCAGCGTGGCAGGACACAGGAGGACCATGACAAGCCTCAGACTCCGTGGCAGAACACAGGAGGACCATGACAAGCCTCAGACTCCTTGCCGCCGCCCTGCGTGCCCTCGGGCATGCTCCCCAGTAACCATAGCGCCCCCGTGGAGTCTGTCTGAGCTCCAAAGTTCGATGACCTTGCAGAGCCGAGTGTGTAAGAGGCTGGCATTTGGCAGGTACTCAACAAACTGTGGCATGATGGTCACCAAGTTCTGATTTGTGCAACGTTCGGGCCATGAGGCGTGGAGACACAGCCCTGGCTCGAAGCCCGGCTCCTCCTCGAATTGCCTGGATGACTGCGGGCCACTCGTGTAACCTCTTGAAGCCTCAGTTCCCCCATCTGTAAAATGGGATGACAGCAACCCCGTCTCCTAGGACTGTTGGAAAGAGTTCAAGGAGCTGGCGGCTGAGAAGGGTCCCTGGCGCACGGTGGGCTCTGCGGGGGGCGGCTGCCGTCAGCCGGCACAGCCGAGGTGGCAGCTGCCCAAAGGGCTGCACCCAGAAGCTTCCTGGGAGCCCAGGCGCCGGTCCTCAGCCTCCTCACGCTCCCAGAGGAGTCAGGCCTGCGAGCATCCTGCCAGGCGATTCAGGGGCGATCCGCAGAAAGAAGCAAGCAGCCGCCTAAGAAAAGACAGAGCCTCCAGAAACGCCAGGCAGGCGCGTTTCTTTTAGAAGGGAAGTTTTTGAAAGATTTGCTCAAACCTCCGAATTTATGCCCACTGGGCGCCTACAGAGAGAGCAGTCTTCGGTGACAGTTTATGAAGGTTCTAGAGGCAGCGTGAAGCCCGGCACTCGCCCCGGGGGGACCCTCGGTGTCACTCCAGCGGGTTCCCTCAAGGGCTTGGTGGAAACGTGTGACAGACGGGGGAGGGGCCTATTTAACTTGCAAAAGGCAAACAAATCGCAGTCGCTAACCCTGGCAGTCGCCACACGTCCACACGTGACACCCGGTTAAGGGCCGCGTTGACGCGTCCGTTCCGGCAGCTTCCACGGGGGAGGGTGCCCACGGCTCCCCCCAGTGACCACAGCACCCCCGCGGGGCTCACCCCTGTGATGGGCCACGTCCCCATCAGCGCTGACCCTGATGTTGATTGGTGGACCCGCCTCTCAGCGCAGAGAGCTGTTCTCTGTCCGGTTTATCTCCACTCACTTTGGCCCCTGCGGTTCTCAC
>PJEM01010883.1:0-58566 GCA_004023845.1 Helogale parvula | reverse complement strand
AACTCTGACCGGTGTGAAGTGGTATCTCAGTGTGTTTTTGATTTGAATTTCCCTGATGATGAGTGACGCTGAGCATCATTTCATGTGCCTGTTGGCCATCTGGATGTCCTCTTTGGAGAAGTGTCTATTCAGGTGTTCTGCCCATTTCTTCACTGGATCATTCATTTTTCGTGTATGGAGTTTAGTGAGCTCCTTGTATATTTTGGATACTAACCCTTTATCTGATATGCCATTTGCCACTATCTTTTCCCATTCTGTCAGTTGCCTATTAGTTTTTTTTTTATTGTTTCCTTTACCTTGCAGAAGCTTTTTATCTTGATGAGGTCCCAGTAGTTCATTTTTGTTCTTGATTCCCTTGCTTCTGGGGATGTGTTGAGGAAGAAATTGCTGCGATTGAGGTCTAGGAGGCTATTTCCTGCTTTTTCCTCAAGGGTTTTTATGGTTTCCTGTCTCGCATTCAGATCCTTTATCCATTTTGAGTTTATTTTTTGTGAATGGTGTCAGGAGGTGGTCTAATTTCATTTTTTTACATGTTGCTGTCCAGCTCTCCCAACATCATCTGTTGAAGAAGCTGTCTTTTTTCCATTGGACCCTCTTTCCTGCTTTGTCAAAGATTAATTGGCCATATGCTTGTGGGTCCAGTTCTGGGTTCTCTATTCTATTCCATTGGTCCATGTGTCTGTTTTTGTGCCAGTACCATACTGTCTTGATGATGACAGCTTTGTAGTAGAGGCTAAAGTCTGGGATTGTGATGCCTCCCATTTTGGTTTTCTTCTTCAATATTACTTTGGCTATTCGGGGTCTTTTGTGGTTCCATACGAATTTTAAGATAGTTTGTTCTAGCTTTGTGAAGAATGCTGGTGCAACTTTGATGGGGATTGCATTGAATGTGTAAATTGCTTTGGGTAATAATGAGAGAGCAGTATTTTGTTGTAATCTTCACGTGATTCTGTAATATATCTTTGTTCAAGGAAAATTGAAGCTCCTATAGGTTAAGAAGGTTGCTCAAGGTCCTACAGGTAGAACATGGCAAACCCATCAATCAATCAGATATTGACATGTAAAGTCCATTCATGCCTGTACTACAAATCTCCTTTCCTTACTATCCCCTTCTTCGAAATGTCAGTATGATCTGCCTCTTGGAGTTGTTATAAGCTCTATATGAAATCTATTTGAAGGAATCTATCTATCTATACCTTTTATGTGGTTGTGTATGAAATGCTACTAGGATAGGGCCTGAAGCCTCAGTCATTTGGAGCAGTTCAAGGCAATAGAGTGTTGGGGAGAAGAGTTCAAGGAGTCCTCCCAGACATCCTCACACACCACTCTCACCCTCTGCTAGGCTGGAAACTTGACCCTGCCACTGGACTAACCATGTCTCAGAACTGGTGATAGGGCTTCATTCTTGGACTTCTCTCAATGGCTATCACATAACATCTCAGTAAATTGTAGTTGAAATATCAGCGGAGGTCTTTCTCACCTTTGAGAGCTCAGCAAAATTAGCTTCATGCCTTCCCCTATTCTACAGCCTGTGGACATCCAAAACCTTTTCCAATACCCCAGCGAATCCCCAGGAACCCTGGAGCCTCTTGCTTCTGAGGGTATGGTTCTAGATGGGTGTCTCTGTCCTATTCCAAAAGACTCAGCTTGGGAGTGGAGTGGGGCACAGAACAAAACTATTTCTTTGAGTCTCAAAAAAACCATTCACACATGTATGAGAAAGGTAGGCCATACTCAACACTAGGCAGAAGGGCCCCAGAGGAGAAATCTCTATGACCACCATGGAAACAACTATCAATAGAACAGAATATCACACCTCCCTACCGAGGTATTTAACAAACCCTTCATCACACCCAGTTCACTCTCCAGTTCACTGACTTCATTCCCCTCTTCCTTTCTTTCATCTCATTACTCATCTCTCATTCCTCTTAAGGAGGAAAACTGATCATCTGCTCATATCCCATGGAAAGCTGACACTCTCGTTCATGATAGCTTGGCATTTATGAACACCCACAACTTGAAGACCCCATCTACCTCAAAAGGGTTTATTAAACTCAACCTGCCTCTTTTCCCGGGAGGCATCCCAATGCTGGCCGCTAAGATAAATGATACAGAAATATCTGTAGTTCTTATGTTGCATGAGCTCTGTTTTAAGCACGTTGTATTTTTTAAAAACCTTTTTTAAATGTTTATTTATTTTTGAGAGAGAAACAGAGCATGAATGGGGGAGGGTCAGAAAGAGAGGGAGACACAGGATCTGAAGCAGCTCCAGGCTCTAAGTTGTCAGCACAGAGCCCAACACAGGACTTGAACTCACAAACTGTGAGATCATTATCTGAGTCGAAGTCAGACGCTCAATCGACAGAGCCATGCAGGCACCCAAACACATTGTATTTTTGTGCTAATTTAATCCTCCAAACAGCTCCATGAGATTATTGTTTTAATATTCTCATTTCACAGATAGTAACTGAGATACAGACAGATTAAGCAACTTTCTCAAGGTCACATAGGTAGTAGTAGACCTATGATTCAGGCTCTGACAGTCTGGTTTCCTGCTGTGCTATTAACTTCTATATACTCATCGGATATATAGAAAGATGGGGAGCCAAATATTTCCTCCTGTCCAGCTCAATACAAAATAAAGGAATGTATTTATTTACAGAATTAATGAATAAGGAATATTTGAAGCAAAACTTTGGGGTTTTGGAAAATGTATAATGTGTAAACAATGTAAAACAGTTGAAAAGGTATCAGGTTAAAAAAATAGTAAGATCTAAGAGGGTAGTTTCAGAAGGAACAGAGGGAGGCCCTTGGGGCAAGTGATCATCAGGAGCAGTGACCAAGCTCCAGGAAATTATGTGTGAGGATTAAGTTGGGTCCGGGAAAGGGTGTGTTTTAAATCATATAATCTATCCTCCATCCCTGCAGGAAAAGCACCCTGGCCACTGAGCAAGCTGCTTCCTTTTGAAGGCCCCTGGGGATGTTGAGATGGAGATTGTAAAGAGACAGGAGGAGAGAGTCCCTATCCCCTTGCATGGAGACACATTGCTTCAGAGGAAGGGCCCCTCATCAGAGGAGTAAACTCAGGAAAGATTCCACTTCCAAGTGAAGTGATCTTTGTTTCCTACTTGGAAACCACCGTAGTGTGTCTACATTAGGACAATGATGTCTGTTATAAGAATACAACCCTTTCATCAGAATTCACCAGACTGCGTAAGCAAGGCTAGGGCATCTAAATGAGGTGTGGAAGTTACAGCTCTCTCCCCACCAGCTCTCCTTTCTAAATACTTTGCTCCTGTCAACAAAGGAAAAGTTAAATCATCCTGAATCTCCAGACCCATTATTATGGAAGAGTAGGAAAATCAACGTGATGATCAGATTCTTTGACTCCGTACATTGTTTAATGATCTATCATAAGAAAGAAAGATCTCATCCACTGAACAATTTCATCTTTTCCATTTGGCAAATGCTCCTACCTCCACTTTTCCTTCCATCCAGATTCACTGAAAGGTTATCTCATTAAGCACAGTACTTTCTTTTTAGACTCTGGTATCACGTATCCCCAGAATTATAATGAAAATAACAAGACTTATATTAAATACTTACTATTTGAATATACCATTCTGTTTGACAAACATCATTTATTGAAGTTTTAAGACAACTCTGATGCAAATAGTATTATCCTCATTTTATAGTTGAAGAAACAGATGCCCAGAGAAACTCCCATGGTCAGTGAATGACAGAACTTGGACTCAGCCCAGGTCTGGCTGGTTCTGGAGCTCTAATTACTTCACTGTTTGCTCTAGTTGAGACACAGTCACACCACTGATGCAGAATGGAGTGGAGCTCACTGCTTCCACCACCACGCTGCTCATTCATCCACCCTGAAAGGCTTTCCAGCACCAAAAAGTCTCTGATTATCCCTGTCAGTTGCGGTGAGCCCAGAAACTTCATGCCTGCTACCCATTCAAACCACAGAAGACACCTCAAGTGGAGACTGTTCCTCCTCCCATCTATCATGTCATTAAAGGTTGGAAATTTGTCCTCCTTACTTATAACCACTGTTTCTGGCTTAAGTTTTCTCAGTGCTGTATGGTTCCCTCTCATTTAAGGTGTTTACTTTGTGGTTCTGCCTTGCTGTACTCCTTAGCACTGTTGCCTAAGACCTTCTATCCTGGACACTTCTAATTCTTTGAAGACTCCCCTCTGCCTTCCATCTTTCTCTCCACATGTGTGTTGTTATCATCTTTAGTGACTTCGGCATTGGATAGTCCTTTCAACATCCTGGCATTTAGGATTCCTTGCCCTCTTTATGATCTTCTCCATCTCTCCATGAAGGCCACAATATCGCAATTCACTTATCCCAAATATACCATTTGATAGGCCTTCTAGAAACTTCCAGTTTACAGACCCACCTGTTTTCTATTCATCTCCCAGGACTCCTGCGATATCATGTCCTCCATCATCTAGGTTCCACTGACCATCACAGCAACTGTTTTTGTCAAAATCCTCCATTTCTTACTTTGTAATGATCTTATTGTGAGTCCTGTGTAGAACCCAAATCCTCAATGAACTAAAATTGCTATTTGCTTCACTCTTGCACCAGGATTACTGGGTAATTTTGAAGAAAAAAAAATCACTCTGGATTGGAAACAGTATTAATTCATGGTCCCTGACCATAATGTGGCCCTTAATGACATTCAGGAATCCCATGTGTCTATGGATAGTTTTCACCTTCTATGAAGCAACAATTTCAAACTGTCTCCTATGCTCTAAAAGGAAGGACTCCCACCTCTCCTTAGTCTCCATGTGACCTTGACTCCCACAGAAAAATAGAAGACATCAGCAAAAAGTCCCTCAGCATCCTGCCATAAGACTTGCATATTGGCATCTTCACTCATCCCCTTCTCCTCCCATCTTGATGGACCAGAACAAGCATTCTTTCTCTTACTGAAAACTGGATCCCATTCTCTGGATCCCTTCCCTTCTTGCCTTCTCAAGAATGTTACTCCATTCATCTCTCCCTCTCTATTGACTGCGTCCCTGTAGCACGTGGACATGGCACTGCCTCCAATCCCCAGGTCTTCCCCCAGATTCCACACATGTTCTCTATTCTTTCATGGGGAAGGTCTGTATTAAATATCTCCATTTCATTACCTCCTACTCACTCTTCAGATTTCTGTATCTGGCCTCCCCATCTTTACACCACTGAGGCTACACTTGAAAATGTGAATCCTTCTTGCAACATTGCATGTGTACTTTCCGCTTTTTGTCTTACTTGACTTCTCTGTGACATAATACTGTTGGTCACTTAGAGTATTCTCTCTCCTTGACTTCTGGGTTGTGATATTCTAGTTATCCTCCAAGCTGTCTGACTATTCATCCATTTCCCTATCTTGGACCATCTTGTTTCATGTTTCCCTATCTACCTAATTGATCTCATCTTTTCTTGTGATAACTCCAACATGTTCATGCCTCCTAGACCTGAATGTCTATTTCTGGTTAATTTTGTGTGCCACAGACTTTTGTATTCAATGCTCTTCTACAAACTGCACTGGGATCTCTCTCAGGAACTTCATGTTCAACACTCATTAAACAAGACCCCCCCCCCCCCATCTGTCACTATCCTCATTCTGTGACTATACCCGTTCTGTGACTACACCTATTTTTTTTTTTTTGCTCCTACGTTTTAGTTTCACTGAATAGTGCTAGTTTCTCAAGCTAGAAAAGTAAAAACACCCTTGTCTTCTTGCCTTGCCTCAGGTCCCATGTGTAGCAATTATTAAATTTTATGAATTCTGGTTTTTATCTATATCCTGAATATACCTACTTAAATCTAGTTTCAATTTCACTCACAGAAAACCATCTGCTCTCTTACTCCGAGTTCCAGCTGTGTGCCCCCCCTCCTTTGGACTATTGCCCACACAGCCCCATTTGCTTAACTTGCTCATACTCTTCCATCAGACTTGCACCTTGATATCCCCTTTAATAAAGAGCCTTTTATAACCCCAAGACTGGATTGGGTAATCTGTTCTCAGTGCATCTATAGCATCTTGTGATTATCTTCATCATATCAGTTACATTGCATTTTAATCAGCTGTTCACTCACCTATTTTACTTACTATGCAGTTTGTAAATTGTTTTTGAACACTTAGCCCAGATTCTGGCATGTAATAAGTAATCATTCAGTATTTATTCAATGGATTATCTATTTATAAACTATAACTTTGTTTTATGTTTTTAAATCTTTATTTTTGAGAGAGAGAGAGATTGAGATAGAGACAGAGTGTGAGCAGAGGAGGGGCAGAGAAAGGAGACACAGAAACTGAAGCAGGCTGCAGGCTCTGAGCTGTCAGCAGAGAGCCTGACATGGGGCTCAAAGTCAAAAGCAAGTTTATTACCTGAGCCGAAGTCAGACACATAACCAACTGAGCCACCCAGGTGCCCCTAACTTTGTTTTCTATTATTTTGCAGTGACATATGAGCATGTATTACTCATTAAGTGTATGACCATTCTTTTAAATGCCAGCTTTATTGAGTTATAATTTACATATAAGAAAACTAATATTAAGTGCAAATTTCAGTGAGTTGTGATAAATGTATACACGTGTATAACCAACACTACAATACAAGAAAACTTATATCTCTGCAATAAATCCTTTTTTCTCCTCCAAAACTGCTGGCAATGATTTATCTGTTTTTATCACTATAGTTTTGCTTTTTCTAAAATACTAAAAACTTTGAATCATACAATGTATAGTCTCTGGAGTCTGGTTTCCTTCACTAAACGTAATGTTTGTAAGATGTGCATCATGATGCAGTGCCTATCAATGGTTTATTCATTTTAATTGCAGAATAGTATTCCACTATGTGCACACATCACAATTTGCTTTCCATTCACTGAATAATGAATATTTAGATTATTCCCATTTGAGGCTATTATGAAGAAAGCTGCTATAAACATTCAAGTACAAATCTTTGTGTCAACATGTTTACATTTCTTTAGGGTAAATGCATAGGCGTGGAAGTACCGAATCATATGGTAGGTATATCTTTAACTTTATAAGAAACTACCGAACTGTTTTCCAAAATATTATGTGTTCCCACTGGAAACATTAAAGATTCCAATTCTTGTATTTCTCGCTAAAACTCAGTCTCAGGCTTTTTAACTACAGCCACTCTAATGGCTGTGTGGCAATTATCTCCTTGTGGTTTCAATTTGTCCGGTGACTAATGATGTTGAACATATTTCCATAAACTTATTGGTCATTTGTGTCTTCTTTTGTGAAGTGTGTGTTAATTTTTTTTTTTGCCTTTTATTGAGCTATTTATCATTTTTTAGTGTAAGAGTTCTTTATAAATTCTATATAAAGTCCTTTGTTGGATATATATATAGAAAATATTTTCTCTCAGCCTGTAGCTTGCCTTTCCATTTTACTAGTCATATATTTTGAAGAGGAGAAATGTTTAAATTAGTTAAAGTGTAATTTCTCTATCTTTTTTTTGTATTTCATACTTTTTGTGTCCTTTGGTCAAAAGAATAATGTCTTACTATATGTAGCAGAAAGTTTACTTCTATATTTTCTTCTAAAAATTTTATGCTTTGAGCTATTACATTAAGGTCTATGATCCATTTCTGGTTAGTTTTTGTGTAATTTGTGTGAAGACAGTCAATTCATTGCTTCCCATATAAATATCCATTTGATCCAACATCCATTGTTCAAAGTCTACTCTTTCCCTAAATAATTACCTTGGCACCTTTTCAAAAAAAATTAATATGCATATTTATTTATTTGGGATTTTTGGGGGGCTCAATTCTGTTCCTCTATGCCTCTCTTTATGCCAAAAATATAATGTATTAAGTGATGTTTTTGATAATAAGTATTGAAATTTGGCAGGTCAGATCTATCACTATTTTTTTCAGGATTATTTAGGCTATTCTAGGCTTTCCATTTCTTTATAAATTTTAGAATTTTATGTAAATTTTACAAAAAATACCCGTAGGATGTTGATTGAGACTGTATTGAATCTATTGATTAGTTTGAGGGGAATTGATGTGGTATTAAGATGCCTGATTATTATCATAATATTTCTCTCCATTTACTAGTTAGTGTCCTTTTACATAAAACATTTTGTAATTTAGTATACAGGTCTTATATTAGGTTACATTTATCCTTGAGTATTTTGTGGTTTAGATCTTACCATAAATGCTAACTTTTGAATTTCAAATTTTAACTATTCATTTTTTAAATTTTTACATTTTTTAATATATTTTTTAATGTTTATTTATTTTTGAAGGAGAGTGAGCAGAGGAGGGACAGAGAGAAAGGGAGAGAGAATCCAATGCAGGCTCTGTGCTGATAGCAGAGAGCTTGATGCGGGACTTGAATTTACAAGCCAGGAGATCATGACTTAAGCTGGAGTTGGATGCTTAACCAACTCAGCTACCCAGGCACCCCAAATTCTAACTATTCATTGATGTTACAAAGAAATACAACTTACTTGTTATTTATAAAATTACTAGATTTGCTTTTTAGTTTTAGTACCATTAGTTATAGATGTCTTAGAGCAGTATATGCACTCCAGTATGTTGCCTAAAAATAAATATAATTTTTTCTTTGATAAGTTCACCTTGCGTTATAAGGAATAAGTGTGTTACTTAAAATGAGATTTCTTGATGCTCAGTCAGGTGCAGACATGGAAGAACACCACATAGAGAGATATGTGAAATTAAAGAATTCGTTATATTCACAAACCCCAGAAGAGGGAGGCATGACTAATCACTCAGGGGGCCATATGGAAGGACTTCAAATGGAGAAGGCTCAGCCAAGCATGTGGGGATCAGGACCCATGAGCAAGTGCTTCTATTGGGGGTCAAGGTGGAGGACAGAAGCAAAGGCACAGGAGGTGGTATTGGTACATTTGAATGTCACTAGGTCACACTCAGGAGAAAGCAAGAAGACAAGCCTTATACCCGTACACTGGTCATATAAGTGGGGTGCTCATAGCCTGTGGGAATCTTGAAGTTTCAGAAAAATGTAAATTTTTAAAAATCTATATTTTATAAATTTTTTGCCTTATTTAATTGCATGAGACTTCCAGAACAATGTTGAAGTCATGAAATAGGAATCAGCAAAGTAATCCTGCCTTGTTCCTGATCTTATAAAAAAGACATTAAGTCTTTCATTATTAAACATGAGGTTAGCTATAGGTTTTTCTTCTAAGTTGCCTTTATCAGGTTGTGAAAGCTCCCTTCCATTTCTAGTGTTCTGAGGGTTTTTGTAAAAAATACATGTTGAGTTTATTCAAATGCTTATTCTGAATCTGTTGAGTTAGTCTTTTGAGTTTCTTTTTATGTTTTCTCTGTACATATGGTAAATTTTGTTGTATTATTTTGATGAAAAAATTAACATTGCATTTCTGGGATAAATATCACTTTGTCAGCCTACAATCCTTTTTATATTTTGCTCTATTAAATTTGTTAATATTTATCAAGTATTTCTGCATGTATGTTTGTAAGGAATATTGATCTTTAAAAAATTTTTTTAATGTTTTTTTAATTTATTTTTGAGAGACAGAGAGAAATGGTGTGAACAGGGGAGGGTCAGAGAGAGAGGGAGATACAGAATCTGAAGCAGCCTCCAGACTTTGAGCTAGCTGTCAGCACAGAGCCTGATGCAGGTCTCAAACCCACGAACCATGAGATCATGACCTGAGCTGAAGCTGGATGCTTAACCGACTGAGCCACCCAGGCGCCCCTTGATCTGTTATTTTTTTTTTTAATCATGAAATGCTGGCCTATAAGAATTAGTTTGGAAGTGTATTCGTTATCTATTGCTGCTTAACAAATTTCCCCAAAACTTAGCAACTTAAAGCAGCAAATTCTTATTATCTCATAGTTCCTGTCAGTTAGGAATCCAGGAGTAGCTTAGGTGGTTCTTCCAGGAACTCTCAAGAGGTTGTAGTCAAACTATTTTCCATGGATGAAGTCATCTGGAGCTGGAGAATTCACATCCAAGTTCATTCACATTCTGAGCTTATTCACAACTGAGACTGGCTGAAATTTCTGCCCCAAACCCACTGACCTTGTGGCACTTTTTGTAAGCTGCTGGAGTATTCTCAGAACATGGATTTGGCTTCCCACAGAATAATTGATGAGAAAGAGAGACAGAGACAGACAGAGAAATTACTCTTTTATAACCTAATCTCAGAAGGGACATTAAAAATACCGTGACATCTACCATGTTTTATTAGCTATTCAGACCAAACTTTATGCAATGTGTGAGGAAAGTATACAAAGGGTGAATACTAAGAGGTGAGGCTCATTTCCTTTGCCTTAAGAATTTCCTGTAACATTTCTTATAATGTAAGTTTGCCAATAACAAATACTTGTGACTTTTGTTTTCTCTACAGATGTCTTTATTTCATCTTCATTTTTTAAAAATAGTCTATCTGGGTATAGAATAATACATTGTTACCCTTCTTTTATTTCAGCCTTCTAAAAATGGCACTCCACTGTATGCACAGTTCCTTTTACTCACCTACTGTCTCATCAGTGTCTGAAATTAGTCTTATCTTTGTTTTATGTGCACTATACTTTTTTTCTGCTTCAAACATTTTCTCCTTTAATATTTATTTTTAGAAATTTGATTATGGTATTCCTTTTTGTAGTTTTTTTTTATTTATCTTGTCTGGGGTTTGCTGAAGATCTTAGATCAATGGATTCATAGTTTTTGTCAAACCTGGAAATTTTTCAGATCTTGCTTCTGCAAATCCCTTTCTTAGATTTCAATTACATGTATTTTAAATTACTTGACACTTTCCAACAGGTCACTAGAATTCTGTTAATTTTTTGATTCATTTTTTTCTTTCTGTACTTCATTGTACAAGTTTCTATTGTTATGTCTTCATGTTAACTAATTTTTTAGCAGTTTTTAATCTTCAGTTTATATCCCTCTGTGAAACTTTAATTTTAGATATGTGTTTTTTACTACTAGAAATTCCATTTGGCTTTCTTTTATGCCTTATATTTCTCTCCTCATTATATTTATGCTTTTTTCCCATACTTGAGCATGTCATGCATATTTATGAAAATGTGTTTAATGTCCTTATCCGCTAATTTCATCATCTTTGTCATCTCTGAATCTCTTTCTATAGATTGATTTTTCACTGGGTTATTGGTCACAGTTAGTCTCTTCTCTGTAAGTGTAGCATATTAGTTGATAATCTTCCATTTTTGAATACTGTATTTTTTGTGTTCCTTTCAGAAATGCTAGATTTTTTTTTGAGAAAAAGTATGAGTGGGAGAAGGAGTAGAGAGAGAGAGAGAGAGAGAGAGAGAGAGAGAGAGAGAGAGACTCTCAGCCCCAGCAAGGAGCCCAGTGAAATCAAGGGTTGGATGCTTCACCCAACTGAGCCACCTAAGCTCCCTAAGAGTGCTAGATATTCTTAAGGCAGGTAGTTAAGCTACTTGCAGATTGGTTTGATTCCTTTGAATTTTGTTTTATACTCTTTTAGAGTGGCTCTAGAGGAGCCTTTCCTTTAGAGTTAATTTAACTTCTTCAATGTGACAATTCTGGGATTTCTAATGAATGCTTCATGCATTCAACAATGCCCCTCCTCTATGGCTTGTGGGAACTCGAATGATGCATTCAGGAATCATTTGGTATGAAATTCCACAGTAAGTTTTTTTGCCCAGAACTTGTTCTTCATCTAAAGATCTAAGTTCGTCTAACTTCATCTAAGTTGATGTTGAGGCAAAGATTCCATGGGACCCCTTTGAAGCTATGATCTGTTGTTTTGTTTTTGTTTCTGTTTTTTTGTTTTTGTTCATTTGTTTTTTAGCTAAGATACACCTCTTTGGAAACCTTACCTATATGTCTTAACCACTTTGGCCTCCTCAAACCCCAGTCTCTGTGTTATCTACTCAGCAAGACCACTCTTGCTCTGAGGGTTGCCCCTCCCTATGAGACATTCTGGAAATTACCTCCAGGCAGAAAGCCTAGGTGATTGCAGGGTTTACCTCCTCTAGTTCCCGCAAAAAGAGAGCAGTTCTACACTGCATGTTGACCAACTTCTGAAAATGTTTTTTCTATATTTATTCAGTATTCTAGTTACTTATGATAGGAGAGTAATTCTGGATTTCACTACTCTCTCAGAAGTACTAATGTATTTTTAAAATTTAAGTAAAATCCCTGATAGACATTTTCTTCCAGATCAAGACAATGGGGATAGGAGGGGAATTGGGAAAGTAATGAGAAGATAACGTTATATTAGATCAGAGGGGAAAGGGAAATCCTTCTTCTTTTGGACCAGAAGACTGGGAGAAAAAGAGAGAGACAGAGTGAGAAAGAGGAATGAACTTATGGGTGTCCCAAAGTCCTTGTTTTGTTAGATGGAAGATTATCTAGTGTACACTGTCAAATCCCTCTCTTTTCTATGTGATATGAACACTGAATTGAAAGTCAACAGACCTGTTCTGCACAGGGATTCAGAATAAGATGCTCCCAAAGCTGAGACTGTAAATAGAATAAATCATGATCCAAATGGAAACCATGAGAGAGTCTCAGAGGAGTATTTGTACCAGGAAGATCTAAGGAGAAGCTCAATAAGCAGGGGATATCGATCTGAGTCAAGAATGGGATTGTTACACATAAGAATATGCCAGGAATAAGCTGAATACCCACTAGAAGGCCCCACAGCATAGTGGACCAATTCTACCTCAGTGGATACTAGCCCAAACACTATTACAAAGTACTGTGAGGTCAGGAGCATCCATTCCTCCAAAGTCATTAGGTTTTGCCTTATAAAATCGAATAAGAGAGGAGTGTGTGTGGGGCGGGGGGGGGGGGGGGGGGGGGATGGAAGAATCTGAAAGACAGCAAATCACATAGAGAGACTGGAAAAATGCCAAAAAAATGGTTTAAATTATTTGATCAAACTAAGTTTTAAATTAATATGGATCAGGTTCAATTTACTTTTTTTGTTTGGAAAACAACAGGAACAGGATCAGTCTGATAAAAATAACTGTATCTTCTTTCCATGTCGGAATTGTAGTGTGAATAACATAATATAATTCCTTATAGCCATATAGCCATCCTAGAAGACAGCATTATGATTCATACTTTACTGATGAGGAAATTAAGGCCCAGGGAAGCTAGTTGACTTATGTAAATGTATGCAATATTTTGAAGCTAGTTGACTTATGTAAATGTATGCAATATTTTATAAACTGTTTCAATATCCTTATGAAAAACTCTGTGGCTCCATTCCTAAGATCATGAAATTTCTTACTTTCCTCTCCCATTCCTTTTTCTGCATACTCTTGCTTTGGGCCAGAGTTTCTGTCCCATTGACTCATAATTAAATTCAAATCTTTTCCAATACTCTATATACTGATGCTTTGATTTGAATGTCTTTTTTGTCTTATACCTTTATCTCTGAAGGCTATAGTTGGGATTATACTCAAGACAATGACCTACATCTCATTGGTGAATACTGTACTTCTAACGGCAGCCTCCACAATAAGCTCCTCAGCTCTCAACTCTTAGCCTTGGCCCCAGTCTACCTCAGAACCCACTACTCACAGTATTCTGACTGTGAGGATCCAGAACTCAAGGCAGGAGACACCTGGAACTAAAAGCCCATGATTCTCCCTCTCTTCACTTTGTTTGGAAATGCTCTTCTCTGTCCCTAGCATATTGTATTTATTTAAGCATGCTAAACTCACCTCCTATACCTCATGTTTTGAAAGCTGTGCCATTTTAAGCAAAAACCACAAGGCAAGAGGAATAATGAAGTTCTTTGTCTTAAACCTCAGACTCAAGTTTCGGAGATTTCTACGTTTAGTTTGTACCAGGTAAAACCTCAAGGTATGCCAATGCCAAGGGAAGGATGTTCCCTAGCTTGTTAGAAGGGTGCCATGAAGACAAAGATCTCAGATTTCCTAAGCAGACCAGAGATCTATCCCTTCCAAGGGATATAGCTGCCTTAAACAACTCCTAAATCACAAACAACTTCTTAATGCTGTCATGTTTAGAATTGTTCTCACCTATGTAGCACTTTTATGCAACATGATGATTTATAAGAAATATATCTATTTGGTCATTCAGATATTTCTCATATATATTTGGTCTTAGTCCACAGTTTCTGCTTCACAGCTCTCACAACTCAGAATTTCTTGAGGGGTAAGAGCAATGGGAGCATCCTTTGTTCTATTTGGACTCTTGTCCTTGGTTCCTGCAAGGCTTCTGGAGCCATAAAGGTGAAATCGGTGTCTTGTTATTCATAACCAGCCTCATGCCACCACAACTGAGTTTACCTTAATGAGGGGGCTTTTGAAAAGAACTTAAGGATGGGAACTGGTTGCCAAGGGAACCATCCACAAATAGAAGGTTGGAACTTCCAGCTCCACCCCCTGATTTCCTGGAAGGGGAGAGGGGCTAGATGTTGAATCAGTCACCAATGGCCAATGTATTAATCAATCAAATTCATATAATGAAGCCTCCATAACATCTTAAAAGGAGGTTCAGAGAGCTTCCAAATTGGGGAAACAGAACACTTCCACATGCCACATACCAGTGCCCAAGCTCTATAAGGACAAGCTCCTTTGTATGGGACTTCACCCTATATACCTCTCTTCATCTGGTGGTGGATTTGTATGCTTTAATATCCTTTGTAGTGAATTATAATATAGTGAGTAAATGGATTTCCTGAGTTCTGTGAGCCATTCTAGCAAGTTAGTCAAATCCAAGGAAGGAGTTGTGGGAATTTCTGATTTATAGCTGGTTGGGCAGATGTAGTTACCAACCTGGACTTGCAATTGGCATCTCGAGTTGGAAGGGCTTGCTGGAACCTCGAATTTGTAGCAGTCAGTCACAAGCACAATCTGGGCTCATGGTTGGCATCTGAAGTGTAGGGCAGTCTTGTAGGACTGACCCCTTAACTGTGAAATCTGATGCTACCTATGGGTAGTTAGTGTCAGAACTGAGTTGAATTGAATTGAATTCTAAGACATTCTACTGATGTCCGAGAATTGCCTGTTGGTGTGGGGAAGACTCCACATACACACTGGAATCAGGTCCAGGAACCCAAAAAGGCCCTGCCGGTTAAAGATAAGACCAGAACCAATTAGAAACAGTGGGGATTTTTTTCATTTGTCTATTTGCTTGTTGTTGTTGTTTTTGAGGCCAACAACCAGGTTTCCACACAGCCCAGTTAATTTATTTTAGGGTTATTTCCTTCTACAAAGGAGTATGATGAAGATTAAGTGAGACTATATATGTAAACCTAGAGCACAGTTTTGTCACAATTAAATGCTCTGAACATGGAAGTTCCTTTACCTCTGAGTCTGTGTCTGTTTAAGTTGTGATCTGCTTTCAGTCTACACTAGGATGGAGCCGACAGTCAACACTAGATCAACCTGTCACAGCAGCCACTGAGGGCAAGTCAGCTGAGCACCTAGCTCAACAAGCCACAAGCATCTGCAGCTTGGAGGCACATGCATGACTTGCTTTGAAAATGCTGACATGACCTGTGCTCTCAAGAGGACACTTTGAAAAGACTCACTTCACAGGAAACAAGCATCTGCTCTGCTCCACAAGTACCCTTAGTTCCTGCCACTCTAAAGCTTCAACAGACCCCCAGTACATCCTACTGTTTCAGCCTTTCACATCTTTGCAGTATTGATTCTCTGAGTATAACTATTATCTTAAAACTCTTGTCTAGTCACCACTTTCAGGGAGACTTCACTGACTGAACGTGAACCACATGCCCTACCTTTGTAACCCCATAGTGCATGTCTTTCTTCATCACAACACCTATTGCATTTTACTATAACTACACAGTTCCTTATTTCTTTTTCTCACTGGATCATGAATACCAGGAAGGCAGGGACTGTATTTTGCTCATTTCTGGATTGCTGGTCCCCAGTAGAGTGGCACAGCTTCGTGATCAAACTGTTGGGCTGAATAGAATAATTCAAGTACAGATGTTAGTACTGGGATTAACACAAAGAGATCAATGAATGATGATAGTTTTAATTACCATTGTCATACTCACTATTATTATACTTAAACTCCATTGTTATTAATCAACACTCTTCCTCTGTTAGTCTTACAGATGTGATTTAATTTTTTTAATGTTTATTTATTTGGGACAGACAGAGGATAAGTGAGTGCATGTGGCAGGAGCAAAGAGAGAGGGAGACAGAGGATCTGAAATGGCTCTATGCTGACAGCAGGAAGCCTGATGCAGAGCTTGAACTCATGAACTATGAGATCATGACCTGAGCTGAACTTGGACACTTACCTGAGTGAGCCACCCAGTTGCCCCCAGATGTGATTTATACCTACCTTTACCATGGGACTCATCATACCATTTCATGACTATTTGTTTATGTATCCCCTTTAGTCTATGATTTACTCAATGGCAATCCATACTCAAGTTGTAGTTATACAACCTAGTACCAAATGAGCTCTTAGCAAATTCATGTTGAATGAATAAACAGAGTTAATGATACACACTATGCCATCTCTATTGCTTTGTTTTGTTTTGCCTATTTACAGCATACATCATTTATTTACTAAATGGTTGTCTAGAGTGAGGAATATAGTCTTTGAGCACTAGAATGAGACAGAGGGCTCAAACCATGGACTTTAATAGCACCCTATTCTCAAACTGAATTAAATAGGCTCCATTAAAAGTCATCTAGAACTTCCAAACACCCCCAGAAAGTTCTTGACTGCAACTAGCAGGATCATTTTGGAGAGACTTGGAGCCTACCCATGAGTCTTCTCCAAATACTCATTACCAATTCTGCATGAGTTCATAGAAACTCACCACTGGTCATTAAATGATTCCTTCAGTATTTCAGGATTTAGAACCACCATCCTGTCCATGGAAAGTTTGAGAGGAAATTAGATTATGGTTGGGAACATTGGCCAAATAGATGAAAGGGAAATAAGTGTATTTAATAAATACTCTGCTTTGTGGCTTCTAGCTTAAGTCCAGGTTTCATCTATCAAAAAAGGGAAAGTATTAACTCCTTCAAGACCTCACTGAAGATTGCCTCAACGCTATGATTTAGGCCCATATTCTATACCAAAAGAAAAAATGAGGCCTCAAGATAATTCATTGTAAGATATTGTTTAAGTACCCCCCCAAAAAAGGTAAATGCCACGCAATATTACTTCCTGCCTCAAGAAGGAATACTTTGCTGAAATTGGGAAGGGATTTGGCATTGGAGAGACCTGATTTCAGACCCTGGCTTTGATACTTGCATAGATTAATTTGCCTATTAGAGCCTAATTTTTCTGACCAATGAAATGAGAGCAATGCTTGGCATTGTGATTAATAATTGTGAAATGCTGGTAAAAATGCTTACCATAGTGCTTGCCTACAGATGCTCAGTAAATATTACTTTGTTCCTCATTTTTCTTTGCTCTTCAAGTATCCTAAAAGTAAAGTCTTAGGACTTTGTGCTATGGAGAGTCTCTCTGTGTACTAAGTCACTTCTACATTAATTCATAAAAATGTAGAAACAAATCCTACAAAATGGAAGAATATCGTCTATGTAGACCCATCCCTGGCTTTAGTGACAACTGTCTTTGATGAGTTTTTTGTTTGTTTGGTTTGGTTTTTGGGTTTTGGGTTTTTTATTTGTTTGTTTTTTGCAGAAGTGTAAGATTATACTGAATACTTGATACTCAAGGTATCTGAATATAAGCATGATAAATTACAAGGGATTATTCACTTTCCAAAAGCCTCCTTTACTTTATATGAAAGATTTAACCCCATTATTCACTTTACTTTTAAATTTTAAATCCAAGTTAGTTACCATATGAAGTTATTATTATTATATACTGTAATAATAATTTCATGAGTAGAATTTAGTGCACATGATTCACTTTAATAGTGAGTTCCCCTAGGTATGTATAAAATATATTATTTTATTTTAATGTCATTAGGTGGCTTTAAAAAATGAAGTTCCTGTGTGAAACAAAATACTTCATGAGGTTAACTCAAATAAAGTCTAGAAGGGTGGCTAAGTGCCAAAAAAAAAGGTACGTTAGATGATGACAGGTTACCCTGATGAAAATATCTTAGGTTGCATGTTTAGTGTTATCGAAAGGTAGGTATTTTCATCCTTTCCACAAGTGCTGTTCTTTACATGTACTAATGATGGTAGAGATAAAGAATAAAGAAATCATAGTTATTGATTACCTCTCCTGTGCACCAAGTCTAATATGTGTGTGACATCATTGAATTTTCTCAACAAGATATGGCAGGTATTATTATAATCATGATTATTTTGAATATTATCATTTTGTAAAAAGTGATATACCGAGATCTGAAGATCACCCAGCTGGTTAATACTTGCCCCAGGATTCAAACACATTCTTGTTCTGCTTCAGTATTTATATTCTCTCATCTACTTCATTAGGTCTCATTGTGCAGGACCAAAGGAAATGGCTCAAATAGAAGTTTTCTGGATGTGCAGATTAAAGACATATAAGCAATTTGGAAATGAAGGAAAAATTCATAGGGACATGGCATCTGAACTGGGTTAAAAGAAAGGGGAAATGTAAAAGCACAAGTTTTTAAATTTCCAAGCATAGTCCCAGTAGCTAATTCAGGTGAGGTCACAGACCCTGAACTTCCACCAACAAAAATCTAGATTCATTGGCTGGACTTGAGTCCTAGGGACATTCCAAGACTATCAAATAAAAATCATTATTGTTGAGGGAAACATCAGTTTAAGACCAAATTAATCTGTTAAAACATAAGGAGGGAAAAGCATCATGTAAACAGTCCATTCCTATGGCCTTTAATAGCCCTTGAAGATTTCCATTTCTCCAGAAATTGCTCTCTTCTTATTCAGATTATTGGCAGTAATGTCAAGTCTTCAGCCAAAGGAAAGGGACTGACTAGACCTCATTAGGCTGTGATTTCAATTAAACATCATAAAGGAAAAGCAAGTTGACAGTGAGTAGGTTACAGAAACAGGAAAACATTTACCACTGGGCAAGCAGCTCAGCCTTCATGTTCTGTCTTATGCCTGGCTAGTCAAAGAAACCCTTACCCATTGACATAATTGAGGCACATTGCCCGTTAGGGAGGCCCAGGGTATGGAAACATCCAAGTTAGTTTGTGAGAGTGCTGTACTTCTCTCAGCTTAAACCACCAACCATACCCACAGGCATCAGAGAATCCAGTATCAGCTTCCTGCCTTCGAGGGATAGTAGTCTCATGCAGGACAATTTCTTTTTCTTTAAAAAAATAAATGTTTATTTTTGAGAGAGACAGAGAGAGACAATTTAGAGCAGGATCCAGGCTCTAAGCTGTCAGCAGAGAGCCCAATGTGGGACTCAAACCCATGAAATGTGAGATCATGAGCAGAGCCAAAGTCAGATGCTTCAGACTGAGCCACCCAGGTGCCCCTCTTTTTTATTTAAAAAATTTTTTTTCCTAGGGCACCTGGGTGGCTCGGTTGAACCTCTGACTTCGGCTCAGGTCATGATCTCACAGCTTGTGAGTTCGAGCCCTGTGTCAGATTCTGTGCTGACAGCTCAGAGCCTGGAGCCTGCTTCAGAGTCTGTGTCCCTCTCTCACTCTGCCCCTCACTCACTCATGCTCTGTCTCTCTCTCTTAAGAATAAACGAAACATCTTTTAAGAAAAAGAAGAAAAATTTTTTTCTGACTTCTATTTTTTCTAGTATAAAAATATAGAAAAATCAGTGTGCATTGATAAGTATGACTAGACAATGAGAAAACTGAAGGCATGGAAGAAGACATTGAAGAAAGAAGATGTCCAAACATGAGTAGATATTTCTTTGATGTAATGTAAGAAGACGGGAAAATGAGACATAACTAAGGTGAAACAAACAAACAAACAAAACACCAAAAATGTGTATGTCTTGGAACCAAATTCCTCTCTGTTCACCAGAAAGCTAAAAGCTAAAAGATAGGTCATCCAGGAGACAGTGTTGACTTACTCTTGTTACAGGATGGCATGGAATTGTCATCCAGGAGACAGTGTTGACTTACTCTTGTTACAGGATGGCATGGAATTATCATGGATGGCATTAGTCTCCAAACCTTGGTGTAGACACAGTGTAGCAAAATGGTTACGGGTATGTGATTTTGAGTCAGGACTGGATGAAAATCACCATTTACCGCCTCTGCACACTTAAGTTATTTAAACTGCATACTCAAGTTTTCTTATCTCTAAACTGAGAATAGCACTACTTATCCTATATGATTTCTGTAAATATTATACAATATCATGCACACAAAGTGCTTAGCCCAGTGTCTAGCAAACAGTAAGCTGATAATTCAATTAATTACCATTAACGAATTGTTACTGTGAAAGCAAATAGTTCCTTGATTTATCTGGGAATTTCACGATTAGTCATTGCTAAGATGAGTAGGCTAAATGAATACGTTTATTTTTTTCTACTTAAGAATTTCAATTATTTCTCTTAGAGCACAAATGACATAGCAAGTAGGCATCAAAAAATAATAATTTGTTTTACATTGAGGAAAGTATATATATGTGTGTGTGTATATATAGTACAATCAGAGTGCAGTCCAACAGAGAATATGATTTTTTCAAGATCTAGCATGTATGGGGAAAATTGTAGATGGAATAGTCTAGTGAAGAAGAACTAGAGAGATTGAAAGAAGAGTGTTGGAAAAGACAATGACATTACACACAAATTTTCCACCCCCCAAAATTTAAAAGTACGTACAAGAAAAGAAATTTATTGGCTGAAAAAAATCTTAATTTAAAAAATCTTATATAAAATACCAACCCTTAAATAAAATACTTAAAACATCTATATAAAATAAAAAATTTAAATACAATAAGATAAATTTTAAAACCTTAAATAAAATACTAGCACTACTAAAACCTAACAAATATCATCATGACCTAGTAGAATTTATTATGCAGAGGCAAGTATGATTCATTGAAAAATAAAAAAACATCTATCAAGGAATGATGTATTCAACACACAGGCAAATTAAAAAAGAAAGCAAATAGGGACGCCTGAGCGGCTCAGTCAGTTGACTGAGTTAGTCATTTCTTTTTCTTGTTTGTGCGTAGTTAGGACATTAAGATGACTAGTAACGGTTATTGTGGGGACTCTGTACTTCCATATTTGTACTACTCACATATTGCATCATTAGGACTCTCAATTTCAGCTCAGGTCATGATCTCATAATTGTGAGATGGAACCCCATGTTGGGCTCTGTGCTGGGCATGGACCTTAGGATTCCCTCTCCCTCACTCTCCCCGCTCCCCACTTGCTCATGCACTCTCTCTCTCTCTCTCTCTCAGAAAAAGTAAAATAAAAAAATCTCAATTGATACATAAAAATTTACAGTTTATTCATGAGAAACTCTTAGCAAATCGTCAATAGCAGGATACTTTCTTCATTTGATAATAAGCAGTTATCAAAAATCTACTGCAAATGTAACACTCATTGATGAGAGCTTTAGAAGCATTTCTATTAAAGTCAAGAAAATATAGTAGTAAAGAGTCCCCATAATCACCATTACTAGTCATCTTAATGTCCTAACTATGCAATAAATAAAAAGAAATGACACAAAAGAATTGGAAGTTGTCATTAAATATTTAAGGATTATAAGATTATCAAAATAGTAAATCAAGATAAACCATAATTAAACTAAGTGAACAACTTTGAGATCTTGGAAAGATTGAATAATATATAAAAATGTATACAATCAGTAGTAATATGACACAAGTATAGTCATAATAGCAAAATAATCTAAGGTTTCTATAAATAAATTTTAAAATACAAGTATAAAACCTTATGGAGAAAATTATAAAAGAATCTTACCAAACATAAAAGAAAACAAAATATATGAAGAGTTGTGCCATTACCATAGATGGGAATGTTATAAAATCACAAAATGGGGGCACCCAGGTGGCTCAATTGGTTAAGCGTCTGACTTTGGCTCAGGGCATGATCTCCCAGTTTGTGAGTTTGAGCCCCACATGGGACGCTGTACTGGCAGCTCAGAGCCTGGAGCCTGTTTGGATTCTGTGTCTCCCCCTCTCTGCCCCTCATGCTCATGCTCTGTCTCTGTCTCTCAATAATAAAAATAAATGTTAAAAAATTATTTTAAAAATCACAAAATGATTAATTTGACCCAAATTATAGATATAGTTAATGATGTTTCAAATGAAATCCCAGCAAGATCTTTCCCTTATAACTATACACTTATTCTAAAATTCATCTGTATATGCAAACACCAAAGATTAGGCAAGATAATTGGGGGGAGGGAATAAGAGGTTAATACTTAACTACTATCCATTAAGACATTTTAAAGCTATGCAACTTAAAACAGTGATATTGGAGGATGGAGAGAAAACCAATTCGATGGCAGAATTCAGGGCCCCTAAATAAGCTCAAAGATCTGAGAAAACTGGCATACGGTAGAAGTGGTATTACAAATCAGTGGGAAAAAAAAGAAAACTCTGTTGATGGCATGATTTTTCACTTGGAACTCTGCACACACAAAAATAAAATTGTAAATGGGAAAAAAATTTAAATTAGAAGAAAATGTAGGATAATGTTTGGCCAGAAGATAAGAACCAGATTTCTTGGAAAACTCTCAAATCAGTAGTTTATAGTAAAGCACTGATAAAACTGATTACATAAATATTAAAAACTGTTCTCCTTTACAAAACACCATGAAACATGCTAAAGAAAAAAAGGACAGGCTTAGAAAAGATATGTGTAATGTGTAAGACCAACATGGCTTAGAATCCTGATCAGGGGGGCACTTGTGGGGAGAAGCACTGGGTGTTATATGGAAACCAATTTGACAATAAACTATTATAAAAAAAAAAAAAAAGAATCCTGATCAGGTAGGGAAATTGTTTATCAGTTTAACCAAACCAACAATATAACTTAAAAGTGGGGAGTTGATGGGAGCAGACAATCCAGAAGAGTCAATAAACCTATGAAAACCTAATTATCCTCACCAGTGCAAAAAGAAATGCAAATTAAAACAATAGTGAGACCTTATTTCACACCAAATAGTTTGACAGGCATTACAGAGTCTGTCAACACCAACTGTTGATAAAGACATGAGAACACGGAGCTCTCATACCCCGCTGGCGGGAGTATAAATTAGCACAACCACTTTGGAAAGCAATTTGGCTGTATATAACGAAAATTTTAAATGTGCATAGCCAATGACTTAGCAATTCAAGATTAGAGAAACCCTTGTTCATATGTACCAAGGGATCCGAGGTGTTCATTGTAACATTTGCTTACAATGGAGAAAAAGTAAAAACAACTTATGCCCTTCAACAGGGATGGGCAAATAAATTGTGATATTTTCATACATTTACTCTAATAATAAAAATAAAAATTAGTTAATTAGACCAATGTGTTAATGGACACGAATATCTCAAAAAATGCAATCTTGAGTAGAAAAGGAGAAGACAGCAAGTTGTTAAAAAGTATTAACTATGGGGGCGCCTGGGTGGCTCAGTCGGTTAAGTGTCTGACTTTAGTTCAGGTCATGGTGTCAGTCTGAGTTCAAGCCCCGCATTGGGTTCTATGCTGATAACTTGGAGCCTGGAGTCTGCTTCGGATTCTGTTTCCCCATTTCTCTGCTCCTCTCCCACTCACACTCTGTCTTTCTCTCTCAAAAGCAAAGAAATGTTAAAAAAAATTTTTTTTAAGTATTAACTATGAAATTATTATGTAAAAAACATTTAATAAGCAGCTACCTGTATTACATATGGATACGTTTCATAATAAACATAGACATTAGGGGCTGCAAAATTTATATTGGGAACTGCCTCTAAGGATGATAATAGAGCAAAACGGGACTCCAACCTTATCTGTAATGTTCTATACCTTTTTCAAAAATCAATCTTATGATGAATACATACTAACAATTATAGCTGGGAAGACTTGAGAGCATCTGTGCTATTAGAAGGTAAGCAGCAGGAGGAAGGAAGTGATTATTTTTCTCTCTGTTCTCAGATTATAGAAGGCACTTGATCACTGCTTGTTCTCCTCTCACATGTATTGAAACCCAGGGTTTTTCCAGGATAGAGAGAAATACATCATAGCAGTAGACCTTAGGCATCACACAGACACATACACATGCACGCACACTGCTTGTGCACCACTGCAGTGCTAAATTGCCACAAGGTATAGAGCTAAGGTTCTTCCAGGGCGAGAGGGATATTACCTTGTTCCTTCCATCTGGGATCCCTTTGCGTGTCTGCTTGACCTGTTTATACCAACACTGTCCAAGGCAAATCACCACTTCAAATCACCCTGCTTATCTGACTTCTGTTGCCGACCTGAATGCTCTACAGACCTTCAACAAACATTTCATGAACTTACCAGGCTCTCTAGTACATATTTTAGATACAGTTTATCTCTTTTAATCCTAAAAAATAGACCTACATGGTTAGTATTTTAACCTCATTTTATAGGTAAGAAAATCACAACACACGCAGTTAGATTGTTTCAGTCAAAGTTATACTTTGTAATTGGTGTGATGGAGTTTGAATAACCCAAAGTGTAGCTTTGTAAAGAGACCTGAGAATACACACATTGAATCAGCTTCCTCAGCCACCACTTCATTCAGAGCTTCGAACCAGACATCACGGAAAGAATAAAAAATAAGTAAGACGCGGTCTCTGTCGCAGAACAGTGTGGGAACCGTTAGTGGGCTTACCTCATCCAGGATACAAGAACCCTCTATGTACTGGGAGGTTGTAATTAAGCCATCTTATAGTCCCCATCAGGCTGAAAAAGCCTGCTGCCTTTTATCTTTTCATATACATCTTATATTTCAGGCCTTTGCAGTTCCCACCAGATTCCCACATCCCTTCTGGATTTGGGGGCCAAGAATTGATCACAGCCTTGCAGTGAGGGAAAGACCTCTACTGCCTCACTCCAGCCAAAGGTTCTCATTTGTGATGTAAGGGAATCCCCTTCTTGGTCCAGCCTGGAGGGAGGTCTCAGTACAATTAATGTTTGCAAGTTGCAAGAAGTAACACCTAAAGCCTCCCTGTTGACGGCCAAGCCCTGATGAGTTTTTCAGATGTGTTGGATTATTTTTCCTCATGTGTTCACATGCAGTGTCTGCTGAGCTCATCTGTAGCAGGAAGTGGGATCAGTGAAAACATCAGGAGAGAGGGTAGAGAATGTGTCCTCAGAGCATAGCTGGAAGAATAAAACTCAATTTTTGGATGTGTTCTGTCTACTAAAACTTTGAGTTTAAGGAAGGTTGGTTTTCTTTTATTTCCTTTCTTTCACTGACCACCACCATACTTGGGAAAAAATAATCAACCCTTCATCTCTGTGAACCACAGAAGCAGTTCATTATAGAGTACCCTGGAGGAAGATTAATGATATGTCCTTAAGAAAACATGGCAGGGAGTTGGCCTCAGTGCCAGTTTTGTAAGGGGCAGTCATCTTGGCTTCTTCTGCCTGCCCAACCTGTGTGGTGTGTGGTAGGGGTTTGGGGTGGTAGTGAGGCCCCTGTGGTTGCTGGAATGCCGTGACTGAAGGCCACTCTGGATGTCAATGCCAGCTTATATCTGCAGAGTCAGCAGGCAGGGGAGAGAGCTGGGCAAAAAGTACATTCTAAGATGTTTAAGCTGTAAGAATCCTCTGGAATCTTCTGATCCATAGGTCCCCAAACCTGCAGAGTAGCAGAGTCACCTGCAAAACTTTTGGAAATACTGATTCCTGGAGTACACACCAGACCTACTGAATTACAGATGCATGCTGGGAAGCCACTCTTGAATCTGATACCCTTGTGATACAACTAGAGAAGCTAAAGCTAAAGAGGGAGAATGATTTCCCCATCCTCAATGGCAGTGTGGGTCAGAAGCCAGACGTCCCTGGCTGAAGCCTCTACTCCATCTAAACCCATCACCTCTACCTTCTCTACACTTCCAGTCTCAAGGAGTGGTCCCACCAACCACCCAGAGCCCAAATCAGACACTGGGAAATTACCATCATTCCCTTTCACCCTCCACATGAAACTCAGGTCCAATATTTTCAACTTTCCTGATTAAAATGGACTGTATAGGTCCCTTACCCCCTTCCCATGTACTTCCCCACCACCATCTCTCACACAAACTACTGCAGTAGCCCGCTAACTGGTATCTCAGCCTCTGGTTTGCCCACCCTATCCATTCTGTACTGAAGCCAAAGAGGATCTTCATAAGCATTAAAATATGAATCTGATTTTGTTAGTCCCCTACATTATCTTTCAATGGCTTCCATAGAATTAAGATTTTAAGACTTTACCAATCTTTTGTAATTAACCTCATTTTTTGCTGTTCTCCAATTACCACCTCATGTCTTGTGGCACACGAAACTTCTATTTCATTCCCTTTATGTACCATGTATTCCCTCTGTTGAATGTGTTTTCTCTGTCTCTCTGTCTCTCTGTCTCTGTCTCTCTCTCTCTCTCTCTCTCTCTCTCTCTCACACACACACACACACAC
Organism: Helogale parvula; assembly: GCA_004023845.1. Lineage (NCBI taxonomy): Eukaryota > Metazoa > Chordata > Mammalia > Carnivora > Herpestidae > Helogale > Helogale parvula. The sequence continues at coordinate 32,045 of PJEM01010883.1, read as the reverse complement.
ACACACACACACATACATCACATATTTATTCTATGAGACTTAAACTTTATGTCCTCTATGAGAAGTCTTCCTCAATCCCAGCCATCTTACTTTTTCTCTTTGCCTCTATAGCATTCCATGTTTTCTCTCATTAAACCTTTTACCAAGGGATTATCAGATTATATTAAAAATGTTTAATGTTGTTTCTATTTCTCTCTATGGTGTGAGACTCCCTAGCACCAGAGTTAAGTCCTGGTTCATTTTTATTTTCTAAGAATGAAACATGTGACCTGGCATTGTGGAGACTTAAAAAGTATTTGTTTGATCAAATCCTATTCTCCTGAAATATATTGATAGACCTTTTTGTTTTAAGTTTATTTATTTATTTTGAGAGAGAGAGAAACAGAGTGAGCAAGAAGGGATAAAGAGAGAGGGAAAGAGAGAATCCCAAGCAGGCTCTGCGCTGTCAGCTCAGAGCCCAACCTGGGGCTCAAACTCCTGACCTATGGATCATGACCTGAGCCAAAATCAAGAGTTGGATGCTTAACCGACTGAACCACCCAGGCACCCAGATGGACCTAATTTTTAACAACTCTTCATGTAGATTGTTTCTAATAAAATGTGATTTGAGAACCTCCAGTAACTCAGCCAATCCTTGGCCACTGAACTAGTTAATGCAACCAGACCCTCTGCTCTTCCTAGCTGCCCAGTGTTCTATAAGCTAGATCGCAGGTTTACAAGCAATGTGCTGGAATTGGACAAATAATATCTCCCATTTGACTAGACATTCTACATATATGTGATTATTGAATCCTTACAAACATCTTAAGAGAGAAGTGTTACTGTGTTTATTTTACATTTGAAGAAATGGGCTCAGGAAAAGTATACCTACGACTACATATACAGTAGAGCAGAGCTAAGATTCCAATCATATCTGTATGTCTTCAAATAGTGTACATTACCAGGTGGTATCACATCTTTCTGGCTAGTATATGTCTGGTCATAGGCAAAATCAGAAAAGGAGAGATAACCTCAATTGGTGTGCCAACATATCCACCCTAGAGGTTTCCAAAAGATTTAGCCTAAAGGTCCAATGGGTTTTCTTCTCTCTGGTGACTAGGTCCTATTACAGTTATGTATAGAGGAAAGGGACATGTGAGTAAGCCAGCACATGTCTCTTGCAGAGATCAGCTTACATAGATAGTTCATTGGTAATGAGGATCCTAAGCAGCTCAGCTTCCGAGAGTAACTTAACTTAAGCTATGTACCCATTCAGTGATGAAGAAGAAAAATGTTCTTTTAAAAAAATAAAAATACTGAGAACTGAGGATCATACAGGGAAATAATTCTTTCATGCATGAGTTATAAGGATTTGGTGCGACCCTTCTGGGGGGTGACTTGATAACACCTAGAAAAATATAGAAAAGTATGTACGCTTTAACTTAGTGATTCTACTTCTGGAACTGTTTTAAGGCAAGGATCATCAAACTGTGCTTCGTAGGCTAATCTGGCCTATTTTTGTAAAGTTTTATTAGAACACAGCCACCTACCTGTTCTGTTACATATCACCTGTGGCTGCTTGTATGTTATAAGGGCAGAGTTGAATAAATACAACAGAGACCATGCGGCCCAACAAGCCCCAAAATTTACCTGGACCTTCACAAAAGACATTCGCTAATGCGTGCTATAGAGTTATGAAAATGTCACTGGTTCACTGCTGATTTGGATGTTTTGTATTGGTCACTCATGTACTTCTTCAAAGGATAGAGCTTCAACTCCCTTAGCCCCAAGACTGTAGCTGTAATGTCTTTAAGATTTCAGGCCCAGAGATCTCCATGCTCTGCTTTTTCAGCTCCATCTGGAGCCAAATGCCAAACCCTCACAGGTGTGCTGTATCCGAAGTAGCAGCTCAAGCCGTCTGCTCGCCGGTTATGCAATCTTTGTCTCTATTCTGCAACTTCTCACAGGAGTCTTGTTTGTTTCTCTCACGTAAATACCCAGAAATAAAAGTGCTCATTTCCCTTTCTTCCCTGAACTCTTTGAGACAATCCAGATCACCATAACAGAGAAGAACAAGATTCGCCAAGTTCATTTTTCCTGTCAGGGAGCACCATTGCCTCTGGTGGCGGACCTCTCCTTCCATTTTGGGAAAAGGAGTCACAGTCTTGTCTCAAACGTGAATCATTCTTCCAAGAATGATCATGGTAGCTTCTTTTTTTTTTTTTTTTTTACCAGAGGAAAACAAAAAGTTTTATATTTAACATGGTGCCCTGCTATATACATATTTACTTTACAATTGAAAAAGCAATAAGGCTATTAAAAGATAAGAAAAAAGGATATAGTTTGTAGGTAATTTTAGGACCCTTTAAGATCATGCAAACAACTAACTTTTGTAAACTCTAACATACTTCATAGATATAAAGTGGAATTATTATTAACAAAATTTGATATTACAAAACAGTAAGTAGGGATTATTACTCACATTGCAAAAGTTATCTATATAATCTGCCATAAGTTTATTTTAAAGAATTAAGCTCACTCAAAGCAAATCCCATAAAAGAAATAAACCATACACATAAACAAATGCATATGTATGTGGCATTTCTCCCCAAAAGTAGCTTATGAAACTTTAATAAACCCCTAAAACAGAGCTGTTCTTTTGAACACAGCCCTGTTCTCTAGATACTCCGGCTTGACTGAACTGGCCTACAGGGAATCTCAGAAATACCCTTGAGTTCTACAGAATTAGCATAAAGATGGAACTTCCATTTCTCGAAATTATGGAAAGTTGACCCTGAAAGAATATCTAGGCAACATTTTGAGTTTGTTTCTCATTTTCCAGATCCGGAACTGACTACAAAAGAAGAGAAATGTTTGGCTCGTAGCCACAGAGAGTTCATTGATGAAATTCAAATTTAGATAGGCTCCCTCCAAAATTAGACTCTTCTCTTGGGGCACCTGGGGGGCTCAGTCAGTTGAGTGTCTGACTTTGGCTCAGGTCATGATCTCATGGCTCGTGGAGCCCCGCGTTGGGCCTTGTGCTGACAGCTAGCTCAGATGCTGGAGCCTGTCTTCGGATTTTGTGTCTCCCTCTCTCTCTGACTCTCCCCTGCTCATGCTCTCTTTCTCTCTCTCTCTCTCTCTCTCTCTCTCTCTCTCTCAAAAATAAATAAAACATTTTTAAAAATTAGACTCGTCTCCACCCATTCTTCCTAACCAAACAAAAAAAATTAGAAACATCCCTGAGATATAAAGTGAGAGCCACCTGGAGAAGGCACAGAAGATTTTAGGTTCACCTAACCCTCCTGAGAGCTTTAAAGAGACCAGGTCACCCGACACCAAGTGGGAGGCATCCAGCGCTCAAAATGCTGCCAGCCCCTCACACCATTCATCACTCCCTCCTGAACCACTTTCCAGACCCACACTGGACTCTACTTCCTGACAAGTTGTATATCGTTTCCGTCTCTGAGCTCAGGGTTCATTTTTCTCCCATTTATGGCCCTGCACTAATCATGTTTCTCCCACTTTGCCGATCCAACCCAGGCTGTAAGCATTGGCACACTCATTCCCTATGGGTGGCCCCGACAGGACCTTTACCTCCTGAGCGCGGTTCTAGCAAGGCTGAGAACAACTCTCTCCTGCAAGACCAGGTGTCTACACTGTGCAAAGGAAGGTGCAGGCTTTATTGCCTCACTCCCTAAGGGCACCCATTTACTGGATTTTGCCCTCACGACTAGAGGGGAGGCATGCACACTGTCCGGGAAGATGACTCACATGACACATGTAAATTTAGGCACCTCTTACTCTGCTGGTAGGACCTGCCCTCATACTAATAATTAATATCACTTGGCACTTAGAAAAGATCCTTCAGCTTTAAAAATGCCTCACAAGCACATATTAATTGACCAGACTTGCCGGCTCCAAATATTTTCACTCTGCCTCCCAAGCCTCTGGGTATTTATCCACGCTACACCCATGCCGCCTACAGAATTTTCAGCATCAACTCTGTCTTGGGAAGCTGACAAGAGCTCAGGGTATCCCAACTTATGCCAGCTTTGTCTGGATCTCCATAGATCTAGGCTATGTGACTCCCTCTCGCACATTCTCAAAAGAGCACAGTTTCCAGGAGTTTCAGAGACACAGAAACAATATACCTAGAGTTTTAAATTCAGAAATATTAGGACTCAAAATCCAGAACACCCACTGAGAAAAATATCTATTTCTGAGCCACAAGTATTTCATAGGTAAAACAGAGATAGTAATACCTGAACAGGCTGTTATTAAGGTGAAAGATGGATGATATCTTATGCATCACCTGATGCATAAGAGGTCATAATGATCATGTAATATTTTATATATTACTCAGGTCTAATTGCTCCCATCAATTTGAAGATGATCAAAGTAGAGTGTGTAGGTGGCTCTGTCAGTTAACATCTGACTTTGGCTCAGGTCATGATCTTGTGGTTCTCAGGTTCAAGCCCTGCATCAGGCTCTGTGTTGACAGTTCAGAGCCTGGAGCCTGCTTCAGATTCTATGTGTGTGTGTCTCTCTCTCTGCCCCTCCCTGCTCACTCTCTGTCTCTCTCTCGATAAATAAACCTTAAAGAAAAAGATGAAGAAGCTGACGCACAGAGAGATTTGAGTAACATGTATCAGACTTCATGGAGAGTAACAGTTGGGTGGAGCTGGAATTTGAGCCTAGGCAGCCTGACCTCTGGTGACCACACTGCCCCACCTCTTTCTTGATAGTGGCACCCATGGACCACCATCACACCAAGAAGGATAGGCAAACTCTGCTGAGTTAGGGATCCAGGTAAGGACATATCCTATTCTCTGCTGCTCTATGCATGGTCCATCAGTGATTTTCTTGCATTTAGGTGTACAGAATCTTACATGGGTTTCATATTTTCTGGAAATAATAATAATAATAAACTATCAGGAATTTTGTACTTTTTTTTTCTGTTTTCAGTACTTTGGAGTCATATGTGGAAAGAGAAAATTTTTGAAAATGGGCAGTCTGAGTTGAGGCCAAACTCCTTTCTGCTCTTCTTCTACCCTTTTGGGTGGAAACTATTTTCTCACCTGTAAAAATAAGACCATAGCAACTTAACTCAAGGGAGTGCTAGAAAGGAAAAAGATGATGTTAAGGTTCTCTGTCAACTCAGAGGTCTTCAGAGTCCTTTACTGTGTTATTTGTGATAACTAACATAGTGATTTACTGAGGCAAATGCCCACTTGGAAGAAGTAGACATAAACATTTCATAAATTCTCAACCCCACAGGGTCCCAGATTTATCCACGCTCCCTGAAAAATGGCAGTTCGATCTCCTTCTTCTCTTTGGCAGAAATATTACCGTCCTTAACTTCTTCAATTAACCTGTTTGGCAGCACTCACTATTGCCAGATCCCATGTGAGGCTACAAAAACATCAAGATGAATAAAACACAAACCCTGCGAGGGAATAATCCGCCATGTAATCGATGCAAGGATGGCAGAATTGTTGCCTAGGAAATATAGTGATAGTCTGTGAGGGGTGTCAGGAGAGATATCGAGTAGAAGGCAGACTCCGGGCTGGATTTTAATAATGGAATAGGTTGGACAGGGATCAGGGGTGGTAGTGAGGGTCCAGAACTGGGAAGGAGCTTCTGAGCAGAAAGAGCAGAGTATGGGAAGGTATGAAGGCATGAGGCCTCATGATGTGATGGAGCAACTGCTAACACTTCTGTTTGATGGGCCTAATTATGCCTGGGAGAGTGAGCAGAGCTAGATCTGGAAGAGCCATGCATGCCAGAACTTAGGAGTTTGTGATTACATTTCTTCCTATATTCAGAATGTGCAGAAAAGTTACTTTGCCTGGACCATCCCTCTGGATCCTAGAAGTCATTGGTCCTGGTACACCTGGTGTTCTGACAAGATACTTCTCCCATGGAGTAACCCCCCTCAGGTCCTGAGTTGGTTCTGCCCTTCCCGTCCATCCACCCCCACCCCACCCCCACCCCAAGGTACTGGAAGTGCCTGCAGCAGCAGAAAGTGGGAGCTGCTCCCCAGAGCAGTGGAAAAATAAGCTGCTGAAAGGTTTATTTCCCTGCTCAGAATATTTTTACAAAGCAAATGCACAAGGCTTGTCACCACACACTCAACTATTTTTAGGCTTCCTGACCAGATCTTTTGGATAGGCCTTTGGGGACAGTAAGTGGCGGCAGGGAGGTGGGAGTTGCTCTTGGCTTTGGGGAGTCTGGGTCTTCTGGGAGCTCTTGAATTTGGTTTGGCCAGAGAACATATCTGGGGGAGGCAGCAGGGGTGAAGTGGAAGCAATTAGCCCCCTTGTCTGCTTACCCTATTCATCTCCTATACCAGCAGTAACTCCAACCCCTTGCCTTTCAAGGGCACAAGGGCCGCCAGGAGAAATGAACCCAGGGTTTCATTTCCCTCAGTGCCACTGGATTCAGGCCACAGACAAGAGGGCCTTAATTAGTTTTGTACCATATGCTAGGCCTGGGTCATGACTCAGCCAAACAGATTCCTTTCTCTTCTCCCACACTGACCAAAGCTTCGGCCAGATGGGGCTGGTGGGTGGAAGGCTGAAAAGCCAGAAAGGGCAAAGCTGTGTGGGTGACAGGGCATTCTCAGAGTTTCCAACAATGATGTTTCTCAGCTCCTGAGGTTCCAAAGCCAGTCCACATACAAGGCCAAATGAAAGTGCTCCAGGTTTTGCTGGGAACTATGATTGACTTTGTCACATTTTATCTAAATGGCAGTGAAGTGTGTCTGTTTAAAAAAAAGAAAAAAAAAAGTAGCCATACATTTCTTCATGCAAAGCAGGAGTCCTCAGATTGAATTGGTACTGTGACTTCAAGAACAGTTTCTCTGCATGATTTAACAGGGCATACCAGATGGGTGTCACCTTTGTTCCTCCAAATAACCTGGTTCCTGCTCATTTTACACATGAGATAACTTAATGCAAACATCTGAATGTTGCAGAGCAAATGTCAGGATGTGGATCTTCTGAGTTCTGGACAAGATTTTGCAAATATATATGGTACAAAGTATGCTGAAAAGTTTATTTTAAAAGTATGCTTAGTGATAGAAATATGATGCCTAAGATTTCTCTGAAACTCAAAAAGTGAAATAAATTGCTAAATGAAACAAACCCTGTAAATATCACAGCCAAGATTTCAAAGTAAGTCTGTCTAGCACAAAACGTGTGGTTTTCTCCCCCCGCTTATCTATAGTGCTTTCCATTCTCCTTTATTGTTGTTAACATTCAAATGGAACACTTTGTTCCCCGACTGGCCTACTTTTGAAGACTGCAGGGATGTGGGGCGCTTACTTGCCCAGAGTTTAGTTCTTTCCATCTTTTGCTTTTTATTCCTGTTCCAGCTTCTGCTCCATGGCTCAGGCCACCTCATCACCACCTCTCAGGCTGCTCTTGCTTATTCTGGTCTTTTCCTCTTCCATTGCCTGAGCTCCACCCATACGAGTGTATTGAGAACACAGGAATCTTCAATAACAGAAGGTCATGATCGCCCCTCCAGTCACTTAAAGTCAGGGGCAGATATCACTATTCTGAGAGGTCATAGGCCATTACCCTCCTCAGAGTTATGTCTCTGTGTGTCCCTGGCCCTGCCCACCACAGTGCTTCTGAAACCTTCTCTTTCAACCTTCTCTCTTGTCCTCAATCAACTCTACTTAGCACTTAAACATTTCAGCTAGAGAGAAAATGAACTGACTTTTTTTTTTTAGTACTTATTTAGTACTTTATTTATTTATTTATTCATTTTGAAAGAGAGAGAGAATTCCAAGTAGATTTCACACTGCCATTGCAGAGTTGGAGATGGGGCTCCATCCCATGAACCATGAGATCATGACCTGAGCCAAAATCAAGAGTTGGACACCTAACTGACCAAGCCACCCAGGTGTTCTAGGATATGACCTAATGTTAGTAAGCATTATCACCTCAGGTTGCTTTGCTGCATTACCTTTCCCCCCAGCTCTTTATCTCTAATAAGAAAGGAAAAATCTCAATTTGTCACTACTTAGGAACAATAAAACCTTTTCAGAGGCCCCCAAAAACCTTCACAATCTGATCTCATGTCCACCCTAAACCAATCACTGGCAAAGGGAATGGACCAAAAAAAGACCAAAAAGGATTTTCTTCTAGACGGAGAGAGAGGATCACCCTCCCTAAGCCTTATGGGGGAGGGGTGACATCTGAAAAAGATCAGGGCTGTAGGTGCAAGAAAATGAGGAGGATGCATTTAGTTGGCCTATATTCATCATTAGCTCCTATACAATCCGCACATCTTACAAACTTTTTTTTTTTTTTTGTAGAAAATTTATTTCTCATTTCCTCTAAGGGGCTGCTGTAGGCATCGTGACTCTCTTAGATGGGTCTCTTCCACACAGTGATTCAGAAATCCTGACCCTTTCCATCCTGTGTTTTTGCCAACACAAAACCTCTCCTTCTAACTGCAGGGATGATGGGCTGAGGGAGACACACTTGAGACTTGGCCATTTCCCTTGACAGTGACCACATGACTTTCACTCCTATTTCATTGGTCAGAATGAGTCACATGGTCTACCTCAGTGCAGTGGAAGCTGGGAAGTGTCAAGGAGAACATAAGTATCAGTAACACTAGCAAATTATGGCACAGTAGGCAATTCACAAAACCATGAGTGCATTTCATTCAATTAGAGGGTAAGCTAACGCAAGTCTCCACCCTTAACAAACAAAACCCAATCAGGAGGTCTGGTGTTTTAATCTCTTCTTAAATCTGCAACAGTTTCATACCAACTTTTTAGACCGGGTTCAATGTATAATACTTGTGCTTCCCTCCTGGCCCAAGTCCATTCCCCCAGCATTTACTGGAAATATAAATTATGGTGTCACAGATAGAGGTTTTTTTTTCCATTGCCCAAAGCAAACATCAAGAATGAAAGCTTCTTTTCTTTGTTACCCTCCTGTCTCCCTTTAACTGTTTAATTTAACACCCTTATATAAATTATACACTAATATATCTTAGTCTCAGAATCCCACTTCTCTAAGTTAAAAAAAAATCCTCCATGCTGTCTCTTTTCTATCAAAACTCTTCTTCCTCATCATTATCCCTGTTTTGGCAGACATACAAAAGTCACACCATAGCCTCATGGTCTGAGTCTCCTTGACTGAGGCTTGTCTGAGATGAAGCTAAATATGAGGAAATTTGGATGGTTTCCAGTTGAATTCTATGGTTTTCTTGCTGGGTTAGCCTATTGCCTCTAGAAAGTTCTGGGGAAATTTGGTGTAGGCCATGGCTGACAAGAAGTTAAAGCTTCCAGCTCTGTTCCCCACGAGACAGCAGGCCTTGTCACTTAGCCATAGTTAGTGGAGAGGAACACGTTCCTTTAATTGGTTTGAAAACCCAAAGACATTATCAAGCTCTGAGACGGAGAACTGGAGATAGGAAATTGTAAGAAACAGTTTTTGATTCAAATGAATTTTTCTTTAGTGGATTTTTGAATTTACCAAAATGGCATTTTTAATGCTTCCCTGTCATAATAGAAGTTACCTTTTACTTCCATGAAAAGAGTACAGGACTCAATGTCAGGTTGAAGTTAATCAGGAGAACTGCATTTGTACCCAGGTTTGCTATGGTTAGTTCTGGAACCCTGAGATTAATAGGCCCCTCTGTGAGTCTGTTCCATCACTAAACATTAGATGAATTTAGTGTCCCATCTAATGTAAGGGGCTACATCTCATTTACCTTTGTGTCCTAGCGCTTGGCACATGGTCTAATTCTATAATCATTATTAATGAAATCATATCAGTCTGCCAATAATAAAATATTACAATTTGGGTGGCTTAAACAACAGAAATTTATTTTCTCACAATTCCGGAGGCTAGGAATCCAGATTAAGGTGTCATTAGGGTTGTTTCTGGGGGGTCTTTCTTCATGGCTTCCAGATGGCCACCTTCTCACCATGTCCTCACATGGCCACTTTGTGCATGCACAGAGAGAGAGAGAGAAAGACTTAGGTGTATCTCCTCTTCTTATAAGGATACCAGTTATCTGAGCCCACCCTTACAACTTTATTTAGCCCTAATTGCCTTTCTAAAAATATAGTCACATTGATAGTAGGTCTTCAACATATGAATTTGAAAGTGAAAGGACACATTTCAGTCTTTAACAGAGATCTATGGGTTCCTCTCTTTATACCTTCTAATGGGAAAAAAAAAACCTATCTTATGCATTACATTTCTATTATAGGCTTTACACTATTCTCACGATTTCTTACTGTTAGCATTGCCAAATGTAAAAAATTGTCACTGCCATTAAAGCAGAAATATTTGGATAATTGAACTTTAGAGACAAATTTAATGCAATTTTCACTGTGGAGAAAGTCTCCGGTTTCTGCTAGCCTCCAAGTATGATACACCTCTCACACAAAGTTTGTTACAGAACCTGAAAGTAGACCCCTTGGTGTACATACTGACAAAACAGTTTTTATATGCTTGAAATAATCCATCTTAAAATATGTAGAGGTTGTTTCTTTGATACCTGCAACTGAATTATGAAAGTTTGTAATGAACTCGGGACTTTACTGAAATTGAAATGTGCAACAGTTGAAATTGATGCAGGAGGACCTTATGTTTGTCCAGATTTTGTCACCTCCTATTCAGGTATGTTTAAAGACATGACTGATGTTGAATAAGAAAGGAAGAGAATGAGAGTGTGGAATGTGTGTGTGTGTGTGAGAAAGAGACATGGAGGAGGCAGCAGCAAAGTCCATTTTTCATCCTATTGTGAAGACTACCTGTGAAATTTAAATGCAGGTCTCATGTCCTTAGAAAGCTGTTCTGATATTGATCAAAGTTGCTCATATCACTTGTACTGAGGAATCATTTAAATGGAATTGAGAGCCCTAGGTGCAAAATGAGACAGAAGACCTATCTTCACTATCAAATGAAGGTGATGAAGGTAGTCATATTAATATAAAATATATAATTATTGTATTGGGATCGTAATGTAATATACTATAATCTTTAACATTTATATAATAGTAATTCATCTTTTATTACCATGACAAATCCTATTTGAGAACTGGCTGCATTTACTAAAAATGTACCACGTATTACATGCCTTTCATATGTCATTAGGGACCTAGCTGAAACTACTCTCCAATTATTTTGGCAGTATATATTCTACCTTAGTGATAAATGCATTACTTTTCAAGTTTATCTAAAAGTGGACCTTCAAATTCACTTCTGAGGGCTGATTGTCCCTTTGTCGGGGGAAGAGAGAGATCCAATGTGTTAATGAACATTTTGTTTCTCAAAGATAAGGTCACAATCCCTTTATATTTCAAGACAACAAAATAATACACTAGCCATTGCATAATTGCATGCAGTTGGCCATCATTGTGGATAGAGGTGCAGCTCTACAGATTATTTATCCTATCATGAAATCCACTGTGTGATTTTCCTTTCTTGGGAGCTCCAATGAGTTCTGGACTAAAGGCAGGGAGAATCATGCCAGCAGTAACATACCCTCCAATGGTGATTCCTTGGGCCAGTCAGTTTACTAATTGATTTTTCACATTTTAACCCAATTAATCCTGGCAGCAACTTTATCAGAGAGGCACTATTATTATCCTTGCTTTGCAGAGAAATAAATGAAGACACAAAAAATGGAACCTGACCAGGGTCACACATCCAGTAAGTAAGGGAACCTGGATTCAAATACCTTGATCTTGGGGAGCACTATCACTGGGAAGAGACTAGGCAACTTTTGCATGGCAGTGACCCACTGAGACTGGGTGAGCAGGTGGAGGAGGTTGGATGAGGGTAAAAAATATAGATATAGCCAATTAGAAAAACAGTTGAAGGGATTTCCAATCATAAATGGTCTTGGGTAGGGTTTTAAATTGGCCCATATTTTACTAAAATCCATCCCAAGGCTGTGGCACATATTAATAAGATAGCAAAATTTATTCTTTTATGTATCCAGTGCTTAGCTTCTGCTAAGTTCTTTACTTATATTATCTCATTTATTCCTTGGAACAATGTAGAGTTACATTAAAGAAGGATATCAGAGATCAATACACAATAAAGGATGTAGGGTTTAGGCCTTAGGGCTTGGTGCAAGAAGAAAGAATCCAGTGAATTCAGACAAGGTTTGGAAAGCTGTGAGGTGGATAGAGGTGAAAGAAAGATGCATGACTCAGCTTAGAAAGAGGTGAATAAGTATTTGTTACTCTGGCAATATAGATTACGGTGGTCTTGACACATTTTAAGGATAGGACTGAACCTTCAAAATTGATCATATGATCTGACCAAATGCTTTGCATCATGGTAGAATAGGTTTGGCACACTCCATGGAAGAGGAAAGTACTTCCAGGGACAGTTGTCACAAAAAGCAATGTTGTCAGTACTACCAGAGGTGACACTAGGCAATTTCATTATATCACCACCTAAAATAAAGGCTTACTTTAAGTATCTTGAAAGAAAAGACACAATGAAGGGAACATAAGATAATGTCTATATAAAACTACGAACTTGAAACAAGGGTGGGACGATCACAAGATACTAAGAACTCTATTTTTCAGATCTTCATTAAGATAATAGCTTAATTTAATTTTATGCCAAAAAAATCAGACCTTGTGGAAATTTTAAATTCTGATTCCAGAATACAATCTACTTTAGATATCCATATGAATTATAGTTAAAAGGATGGAATAATAAAACAGGAAGTTAACAAAATAAGCTAAAATCATGACACTCAAGTGATTGTTGTTGTTTGGTTTTTTATTTCTTGGTGTTTTGGGGTGTGTGTGTGTGTGTTTTAACTGAACTATACTTCTTATACATATTTGAAAGGAGAAAAGTGTAACTTTTTTTTCCTCTGTGGGTACCATGCAAAACTATCTATCTATCTATCTATCCATCCATCCACACATACATGCACACTTATTCATACACATAAGCACACTAAAAAACATACTACTAAAAGTCAGAATCATATCAACTAGGCCTCTTCCTTTAAGGGCAACAGGTAATGATCTGGCATCCAAGAAGTTGCTAGGCAAAAGGAAAGGGAGTGGGTAGGAACAACAACAGGGAAAGTAAGAGAGAGAGAGAGAGAGAAAGAAAGAAAGAAAAGAAAGGGAAAAAGAAGGAAAGAAAGAAAACCACCATCTCCTTATGGCAGAGCTCCCACTGCAGCAACAACGTGCCAACTTAGAATGTTAGAACACTAAGCTTCAGATAATAAACCCATTGTATCTGCATCTCACAACACCAGCATTTCACGAGGTAACTTGAGCTCCCTAATTCTCCTTGTGTGGAAGAACATGAGCAACTCAACATCATTTTAGATAGACTTGGGTTTCAGCCTGTCTTCCTGAGCCCCACACTTTCCTGGGACACACAACTCCAAGTTCTATGAACTACCTCTTGTGTTGGTGAATGATCTGTGTTCCCATCTTCACTCATTTCAGCCTGCTGCATTTCTCTGCATGACAACCTCAGCAAATTGTTGCCAGGCGGTTTTAAGTTTGCTCTTCCTCTGTAATTCTTATAGCCACGATCCACCTTCCACGAGCTAGACTTCTCATATGATAGAAAAAACTAGGGGTTATTGCTACAGACCAGATACAGATAGATGCCTCCAAAAACTCAGAGACCATATCACCTCTTCAGAATTACACTAAAACAAAAATCTACATTTATTAACAAGGCACACAAGGCTTTCTTGTCTGGCCCCTGTTTATCTTTCCACACACATCTCTTGCAACTCCCACATACTTACATGGTATCTTCCAGACAATCTGGGCAACTTACACTTTCCTGAATATATCACACCTTCATGTTTCCTGTCTCTTCACAAATGTTACCTGTGTCTTTTGTGCTTCTTCCAGCCTATCACTCACCTGGTTAACATATACACTTCTTCAGTCCTTGGCTCAGACACATTGCTGATGCTTGGAAGTATTTGTTCACCACCCTCACCTACCTTTATTTTCATTCTTTCATGTTCTTCCACTTGCCTCCTCACTTCCACCATGGAAAACATTTATTATGGGATTTAGAATAGTAGATGCTCTATTATAAAATTCAAGTTTGATACCATCAATTTCTTTCTCTCTCTCTTGCTTAGCTTTGATGGACAGAATATGTCCCATTCATATATTAATTCCTAGGCTCTTGTATATGACTTGGCTCAGAGCTGGGGCTCAATGCATGCATGCTTACCAAATTAATGGGAGAACAAGACAATATGTGAGAAATATGGCTGTGGGGACTGGAGAAGCTCCCAGTTCTAATCAAGATAAATGTGATGGATCCTCTGAAATGAAACATAACCATATGTTCTTCAAATCATTTATACCATGTAGACAGGCTCACTTCTTCAAAAGCATAGATGTTTCCATTACACTCCTCTTAGGTTTGTATGATCTAAGTTCTCTCTCTAATCTCATCTCACACTCCACCCACCTCTCTCTCAGAAAAAAAAATTCAGTTAAACTGAATTTCTTTTAGTGTCGAGAATGCACCATCTTTGTCTACCTAATGCTTCCTTTCCTCCATTATTTTTTCAAGTTTCTGCATGGACAAGGCCTTCGGAAGAATAGTGGCCTTATCCAATGCTACAGACCAGAGTTAGTTTCATTTTCTCTATTTTCCCATAGAATCCCATTTTCTTCCATAATGTTATCCATCACACTGTATTATAATAGTGCATTTGTTTATCTTACCTGTTGTGTTTGTGTGTGTTTTTTAAATATCCTCAACATCTAACAGAGGACATGTCATATAACTGAAGGGTATGCAATATTTTCAGAAGGTTAGATGATAAAAATAGGAAGGAAGAAAAGAAGGAAGAGTAACAGGATATTTCAGTAAGATGCTGCCTCATTTTCAGCTAGGTCCCAGAAATGATACGAGTCAAAGATTTGGAGATTGCAAAGTGAGATGCTTGCTCATCTATGCAGGACTGGCAAAGAAGGTGGCTTATAATCTGCCTTAAAGGAATAAATTATTTAAATTGGACATTAGAGATGGATAATCATAAAAGCATGCCTGGAGCCGTATCTCTACCTTTATCTCATGACAGGGTTTAATCTTCCCTCCCCCCAGGCTAAGTGCATTTTAAGAATGCCTACATAATCAATCAAAGTGAAAATCAAAGTGCCTACATATTTTTCCTGGATTGTGAGGGAATCTCAGGGCACTGGTGACTAACCAGACTGATGTGCCCAAGAAATCTAAAGAAGAAGTAGTTGTCCAAAGAAGCTGAATAGAGGAAGTGATTGGGAAGTCATTGCACACTGACTAATTCTGAGTCCAAGGCACAAGACAGCCAGCCAGCAGATGTCTGAACAGGCTTTTTAAATAGAGGTACCAGGAGCAATAGTGAAAACCCAATAGAGACTGTGCAGAAGATGGTGGCCTCTTAAATGACCAGCTAGAGGTGATGCATTTGTCCCTATTTTTTATGCTGGAGAGAGATTCCCAGAAAAGAGAAAGGGACAAAGAGAGGTCTTCAGAACACTTCATTAAAGAATTACCTTTAAACAATTGCCAAGGCCTGAGTGTTCTGATGCCAGCTCACAACAGTGCAAATCTCAAAACCTCTTCATCTCGGACTCAGTTTTTCTCCTGAAGTAATCAGAAACAGAATTTTCTACAAGTGGGAAAGATCATTAAAAGTATAAATTGATCGTGGTGGTGCCTGGGTGGCTCAGTCAGTTAAGCATCTGACTCTTGATTTCGGCTCAGGTCATGGTCTCACAGTTTGTGAGTTCTAACCATACATCTGACTATGTGCTCACAGTGCAGAGCTTGCTTGGGATTCTCTCTCCTTCTTTCTTCTCCTCCCTTGCTCACTCTTACTCACTGTCTAAAATAAATAAATACACTTTAAAAAAGTATAAATTGGAGAAAAATATAAAACAACTTATCAAAGAATACTTACATTTACACTCCTTACCTGCTATGGGCTTCCTGAGCTGAGACTAGGGAATGGTTAAATTTTAATGAAGTATATATAGAATTTTGACTACTAAAGGGTATTGGACATTTTGATTGCTCAAACAAAATTACATTATGACTTAAAATGGTTAGAAGGCACATTTCCTCTAAGGGTGAACAAATCAACTATCTGGCTACCAGAGATTTCATCCAAGGGAGCAGAGATAGGAGAGGAAAAAATACAGATTCTTTCTGAGTACCCCCACCTAATCTGCTCATGCGATATTCTAGGAACAGAAGAAAGAGAGGGAGGAGGGAGAAGAAGTGTTTCAGCTTAGACATTGTCTCATCAACATCAACAATTGTTTTGGTAGTTTTGTCTCTAGCTTGGAGAAGGTCAGCCAAGAAATCATGGCTCTTTCACATTAGCCAGCAAGAACCTTGAGTTGACCATTTTCCATTGAATATCTTTTAATCATGTTCTCCCTGGTAGCCATTTGGCACACACACACCCCTTAGAAACCTTTCTATGTACAATGGAAAGAATCAGCTGACCAGCTATAATGAGTAAGACCATGGGCTAATCATAGTTCTTTCTGGGTATGAGTGAGTGAAATGCTGTTGCTTTAGATTGCAGTCACCTGCAGACATGTTGGGGATGAGTGTGCTGGCTGATGGCTTCTAAGTACGCTGACAAAAACGGAACAGGCATAGAAAAGCTGGGCTAAGCTCCAGAGCTCACTTGTTTCATCCCAGTGGGCATCTTTCTGAATCTTGATGGGTCTACCTCTTAGATGGGCTCTCCCTTTAAAGGCTCCCCCTTGCCACTCACTAACATTTTTTCACAGTCTGATGTATGTGGATTTTTCTAAACCACCTCCACTTTAAAGTCTCTCCTTTGGCAGATGCTTTGTGTGTTATCTCTTAGTCTAGCATTACCACAATCTTATAAATTATATGCCAGTGTCTCTATTTTACAGATGAGGCAAAGTGTCAAGTAAACTTCTCCAAGAACTCAGTAAAGGATACAGCCAACAGTAAACCCTAAGTCCACTACACTGAATTGTCTCTTTTGGCAAAAAGGAGAAGGAAATTTTCTGAATTATAAAAAGCCATCTTTTTTCTTTTTAATTCTGTGTTGTAGAAAGCCTCTACTCACCTAGTCATAAGGAATGGTCTCCCAGACTGACCATTCAGCTCTGCAACCTGTCAAAAGCTATTTCAGCACTTGAATGGAAAACTGTGAGAGCTCCAAGGTAGGGCAGTTCCAATAGCCCATTTTCACTCTTCTAGAATCAGCTGAGGCTGGAAGGTTGCCCTTATAACAAACCTCATAAGGCATTAGAGATGCCCAGGATACCTTGGCCCACTCCACCTGGCTACAGAGCTTTCCAAAAGAGAGCAAATTTGCCCTGTTTGACAAGCAGGTATAAGATTCCAAGAGCTCTCATCATGTCCAAAATAATTTGGACTTCAGTTTCTAAGAAAACTGCCATCATATGAATCCCATTGCATATAATTACACTTGAAGGAATCCTCTGCCCTGAGAAAATCCTAGGGTCAGCAGGAAACTTTATTCAAGGAGCTACATGTTTCTGTATCTAAGTTAATTCTGCTAATGTTTATGGATTCTCCTTACGGCCCAAATACCTATGAACCATATAGATCGTGGACTTTCACATCTTTCCAGTAGATTTAGACTGAGCAACTAATATTTTTTTGACAAATGATGCTTTCTCAAAACACAAAAAGACTTTAAAGAAAAGCCTATGGGAGGTCCCATCAGGAGAAAAAAAAAGGAATGCATTTACTTTCCAATTCAGATTTTAGAGATAGGAAAGATGCTCTTTTTAAAATGGCTCTTTAATAAGATATTCATGTTGGGGCTGTAGTAAATTTAATCTTCAATGTCCCTCAGAAAAAAATCAGAGACATAGTATAATCTTCCTGTGGTGTAATGTTTTTATAACCCAGAATGCCATGGAAACATAAATCTATGCATGTAATGCCCACTTATTTGTAATTTTTCACCCACTAAGCTTAATACTTACATTAAGCAATGCTGTTTTCAGGAGAAAAGGCCTTTGCGACTAGGAACCTCTTAGAAGGAATTTCAAAATGGCAGTGTTTCTCATTTATTTTTCTATATATAGAATATTCTCTCCCATGTCATAACTCATCAAGACAATGATTAAATCTTCCTTCTATAGAAGTATTCCCTAAATTCATCCCCAGCTGAAGACCTCTTTCCAGGTGGGCTTTCTCCCTCTCTGACTTCCTTCTTTCCTTCCTCCTTCCCTCCTTTCTCTCTCTCCCTCTCTCTTTTCCTTCCTTTCTTCCTTTGTTCCTTCCTTCCTCTCTTTCTTTCCAAAATATTTAATACATACTGACATATTGTCTTTCCAAATCATTTCATATGTCAGTGAATCTATAAGCTTCTTCAAAGCAAAGAGAAAAGCATTGAACTATGAGTGAAGTCCAGTTTTCTCAGTGACTTTCCATGTAATTTTAAATAGATTACTTCTTGGCTATACCATTTGTTCTCATTTATAAAAAAAATTATTTGGTCTCCAAGGCCCCATACAATTTTAATATGCAATGGTTTTTATGATGAACTATACCATATGAGCCATTTATCCCAAACCCTCCTTACAGGATATATAAAGCGTAGGTTCACTGGCTATAACCACTATGAAAGCAGTGACACTATGTCAGACTTTCTTAATTCCAATGTCTATGACTGTGTGACATGCAGAAAGAACTCAGAAGGTAGTCCATCAAAGGAATGAATACTTACTTTGTAAATGGCCTGGCATTTATTAAGCCCATAGACTATTCCAGACATAAAATGGGCCCTGCCTATGTAGTCTTCTCAACACAAACAAAATAGACACAGTAATTCCAATTTAACTAAGAAGGATGATGGAGGTTCAGAGAGAATCAGTGATTTGTTCAAGGTGCCACAGCTGGTGGCCAGCTTGGCACCCAAGGCTGTCTGGCTCCTTTGCTTGTACTTTCTCTGCACCACTATACCACAAGTCTCTAAGCCTGTCTGAGAAACAATGTGCACACCCATGCTGCTATATCTCATGCTACTATAAGGAAAGGGCTTATTTATGCTGATCTGATCAGGATGGCAACAGTACTCAGCCCTCATTTGATGAACAAAGAATTAGGAGAGAGGTTGGGTTTCCCACCAAACCCTCCCAGGCACATCGGCAAGCCCGAGTGAAGTTGCAAAGGGAGCTGGGAAATTGCACGCAAGATGAGATGATGATGCTTTAGGTTTGTGATCAGGAAAGCCTGCAGCTCCTGCTATTGCTGCCAGGCCTGCAGATTAAGCTTCTTTCTTTCTTTCTTCAAAAGCAAGAATGCTGAGACCCTAAACTTGTTTTCTTTTAAATGCTATAAGCCTTTCAGGAAACAGCTTTCTCTGGGAACCTGCTCATTACAGAAAGCCCCTTGAAGAAGTGCCAAAATGTAGTTAGCAGGGAGGGGGAAGGGGAGGGGAAAATGTTGGGTTGATTCAGTTGAGCCATTTGATGGTGAAAGTGCTTTTATCAAGGGAACAGAGAATAGCCTGGTGCCTTCTCAACCATGCAGAGCACATAGACTCCTGGGAAAGGAACTCACATTTAGGAGAACTGTCACTGGAAACAGAGATTTCTGAAACTTATGGAGATATTAAACTTAATAATTACAATAATAGCTTGTATATACTGAGGACTTCAGGCACAGGGATAAGAGCTTTCTACTGTATTTAATCTTATAGCCACTCTGTGGATAGATGTAATTACCTTTATAGAGGAAAAAAATGAATCATGGAGAATAGAAAGGACTTGCAAATCTCACATAAGTAGGACATGGCTGAGACATTATTGAACCCTGGTCTGCCAACAAAGTACACTTTACACTGTTTCATCTTTCAATATCTGAGGAAAGGGAACTCTGGATCCATGAGGTCAATTTAAAACAAAGTAGTACCCAGGATAGAGAAAGTGAAGGTGTATTTTCATGAGTTAAGATTTCACCAGTGACAACCATGAAGTCACTCCCTTTTAACACTGAAAAGGAAAGACCTGAAGCTCTTGGGTACATATCTGTTGCCATCTCCATGTGTCAAAGTTTATAGGACATCAACAAGGAAGGTGCCACTTATTTCTGAGCATCATCCATGTATATAGGCATCAGGACTTGAAAACTTTATTCTTGGAATCATTTCTTGAAAAGTTCCTTGGGGGGTGGGAATTGGGAGGCAAGGAACCATTAGTGGAAAAGCAAATATCTTAGGCTTTTGAATTAGACAGCTCTGGCTATGCACCTTCGCTTTGACATGCATTAGTTCTCTGGTTATGGCCAAGTGGCTTAACCTTTTAGAATCTTGATTTCTTCATTTGTGAAATGGATCTGAGAAGTATTTACATTGTAGGGCTTCTGTGAGGTCAGAGAACTTTCTAAAATAGTGGCTAAACAGAGTAATCATTGGAAAGAAATCCTGTGATTATTGGTGGATTTCATGGTTATTATTGATGATGTTGATGTTATTCTAGGTATGGTTGTGGTTGTTGTAATTATTATTATTATTATTTCTATTCTAGGGAAGAAAGCTTATAGGTGCACTGGCATGAACTGATTTCTCAGACTAAGTAATAATTAATGACTTAATTTAGAGCCATAACTAATCAAAACCATGACCTATAATTACTAGGCAATTGCTATGTGACAGGCCTAGTTCTTAGTATTTTCACCTGTGTTAGTCACCTTATTTGTTAGTGAACAAAATGTTATTCACTTAGAAGGTGAGGAAAATGAGGCATGGAGAAGTTAAGTAATGTCTTCCAAAGTCACCGGGAGAGTGTTTGGGCGAGGATTCATACCCAGGAAGTCTGAATTAGGCAAGTTTCCCATAAGCACTCAAGACTGGTAATTGCCTATATCAAATATTTGTAAACTAGGTTCTATAGATCCCTGGGAGCTGCCAAATATGTGAGATAGTCCACAGGAGACGGACTCCATAGTCTTCATACCCCTATCAGCAGAGTTGTTCTTCTTACTTTTACATATAAAATTTTCATAGTAGGTCCC
Organism: Helogale parvula; assembly: GCA_004023845.1. Classification (NCBI taxonomy): domain Eukaryota; kingdom Metazoa; phylum Chordata; class Mammalia; order Carnivora; family Herpestidae; genus Helogale; species Helogale parvula. The sequence continues at coordinate 11,034 of PJEM01010883.1, read as the reverse complement.
ATTAAAATAAGGATTATGTGGCTGACAAACATTAAATAAGTTGGTCTGGATGAAGTGTGCTTCTTGGAATAGAAGTTCATGGGGTTTTGGTACACCTGGACTGGTGAGGACCCCAGAGTGATAGGGAAGGACCATATTTAACACTGTTGGCTTTCACTTAATTTGCTCAAGATCTGATCCTATTTATGTTGGAACTAACAGGTGATTCTTCTCAATTGGGAAGGAGCATATGGATAATTTGGGTATGACAGACTTCACTACTACCACCACCACTGCACCCCAGTCTGGGCACTAAATAACCTGAGAGTTTCAGCACTCTCTTTATGAACAGCAGCCCTGCAGCCAAGTTCCTGAATTTCTTTGTCTAATGGAGAGGAAGATACTCAGGGCTGCAAAGATGCTTGGTTGGCCGACCTTGCTATGTGTAGCTAGTTGGTATAATTAGAATAAATAATCATTGTAATCATGTTTATTATTCTCTTTTAATACACACATAATTTTAAAGTACTTTTCTATACTTCTGTACTTCTTGAAATTTCCTCCTAAAATGCCCATTATTAAAAAAGAAAGAAAGAAAGAAAGAAGGAAGGAAAGAAAAAAGAAGATAAGGGTGAATTCTGTGACAGGGAATGGCTTTAAAGGAATAGAAGAGTGTCCCTCAAGCAGAAGTCTCAAGAGTTCTCTGCTGTCTCATATTATATCATTAAAAAGTCAAAATGACCACCATATGTATCTGACTGAGATTCACATTTCGAGAAATCCAGTCTTTCTTTCTTTAATGTCTAAATGCTTGTTCAATGGGTGGAAAAGTGAGGACTGCAGGCATCAACTGCAGCATACCTTGATTAGCTCATTCAGAGATGGAAAAATTATTCTCTTTTCTCCTTGGTCCCTGGAGACAAAAGATACTCTGCCTGTATGATTCTTCCCCTGGGTTCACAAGAAGAAGCAAGGGCCTGGAGTCATCTCATAATTATCTTTGTACTCCCCAACTACAGAACTCCCCCTATTATACTATAAGGAGTCTCAGGTGCTGACCATGTACTCATTATGTGGATGTATTATTATCTCTCCAAGTCAGTTCCTTCCACCATGCATTTTTTCTCAATAAATGGCACTATTCTGATCCTAAGCTAACCACATCAGAAACCCATAGTGGATAGAGCTTCCTCAATCTCTTCTCCTTTACCATCTAAATCTAACTGGTCTCATGGCTCATTCTTCTTCCCTAGCCTTTCCTTTATCATCCATTGACTGTAATTGCTACAGCATCAAGGTTATTTTCCTTGCCTATGGCTTGCTCTTCCTACCCATTCTCCAGGATACAATCATAATGAGATTTCCCAAAAATTAATGTAACAGCTCAGTCTCATATATAAATATTCCAGTGACTTTCCAATACTCACTGGAGTGCTTTACAAAAATTTTTAACTGTGGAACCTTTCCTTCAAGTGCAGGTTACAATAATACATAATACAAACAGAAAAGAGATAAAATTAGAACTGGTTTAAGTTAAAGATGAGAAGCAAAATACTAACCAAAACACACAGACACACACACACACCAGGAGCCTGGTCCAGAAAAGCTCCTAGAGAGCTGAGGAAATCAAAGGAGTTCAGTTTAAAAGTCACTATCCTGGGGGTAATACCTGAACTTTCAAACCTCATAAGTAAGACAATACACCTGATATAGCAGGCTTTCCTGGTGCCGACCTTATCCTATCAACTCATCTGTAATTGGAGTTGTCACCAGGGTAGAGCATTCCCACTCACCTGATCCTACCTTCTGGGACCAATCCTCAACTGATGAGGAAAGAAGCTATTGGATACATGCTGCAGGCACCCATCTGTGAAGGGAATTCTGCAAACTTCTCAAAGGCCCTGATGAAATGGAGTCTTGTTGAGTCATAATGCACCTTTACATTGACTTTTCTTTCTTGTCTCTCTCCCTTTGCCTGTCCCCTGACCATCTCATCTCATCCCCAGGGTAGTCTTCTAAGAACTATCCCAGTTTTAAAGCTAAAGTCCCACATCCCAGGAGCTTCCTCTGTTGTGGTCAAACCAGAATTGTTAATTATCCTTACAATTCCCTTCCAAATATTCTCACCCAATCTTTGTCTTGGGCTCTGCTTTTTGGACTTTCCACACTAAGATCTATTAAGTCATGTTGGAAAGCAAGACTTGTTGTTAGGATCACCAGAACTGGAATCAACTGGAATTTTAGGCACTTAACATCTGTGTTGCCAGAAGCAAGTAACCTGGCTTCTATAAACCCCAATTTCCTTACCTGGAAAAAATGGATAAAATGTTTGCCTTTAGTAAGTATAGCTATTCATTCATCTCTTTTCCATATTATTAACTGAGCACATGGTTGCAAAATAAATACTGCATTCTCTGCAACTTGATGCAGCCATGTGTCTAACTTCTGGACAACAGGATGCAAGCAGAAATATTGTGAGTTAACTTCCAGAAAGCCTTCTTAGAAAACCTCTAAAATACTCCTGTGACCCACTTTCTTTTATCCCTTCTTCCTTGCTGCTGACAAGAATACAGACAAGATACCTAAACCTAGAGTAGCCACATTTGGGCTATGACATGGCCTGGGGCATGGAAATGAAGAAGCAATAAAACAGAACCCCGGGTACCTGACTTCCTCTTGGAGAAAAGCCACCATCATACCCCTGAACTCCAAACTCATACATGAGAGAAAAACACATTTGTATCTTGTTTATGTCATTGTTATTTGGGGATGGAAGAAATGCATATATTCTTCTCAGCCAAATTTAATCCTAGTTGAAACACCAATTCTTTCCATTTTTGTGAGGATTAAAGGATATTAGTGTGTAAAGCATTTACCATGAAACATAGCACATATTTGGCATTCATTATTGCCTGTCTTCCTTTCTGGTGGTGAGAGTGATGTGGTAGAGTAGTGAAGCACATTGAGGATACCCAGCTGTGGACAGTTTTCCATTGTGTTCCCCTCCCCCGTCTGCCCCCAACCAATGTTTCCAGTCTAGTCTGGCACTCCTTCCCAAATACAACAGACTGTTCACATCTCTTCATTCCCCAAATATGCTACAAACACCTATTCCTCCAGATATTTACAATGCTCTTCACGCTGTCCAGGCTATACTTTCTTGTCTGTTCCCACTAGTGACTCTGATTCAGCCTTCATGACTCTGTTAACCTCACTTTCCTAGCTCCCTGGGAAGGACTGAGCTCTCATGTCAATGCTCCTACAACACACTGCACATCAACACATCCTCTGTGTTGGGTCCCCATTAGCTAGGAGCTTCCTTGCCTGGAATCATTTCCTCTCAACACAGCCTTCTTCACTTCCTGGACATCACCCCAAAGTCTGTCCATTTCTTCCTACTTTATCGGAGTTCAGTTTGTGAGTACAATATACATCTTGTAACGGTACATCTAGTCCAAACACAATTCATATCAGAAAATGCAGTGTGCCATGATCATATTGTGGTGTTTCTCCAAGAAAATGTGACCTCCAAAACCTAATAAGCAGTGTCTCTGAGTGCTTAATGAGGTGTTTTGAAAAGACCACAATTCTGAAAATGCCACCTTGCTCAGAAGAGTTGCTTCTGGGATGAAATACAGCTGGTGAAGATAAGCAGCTTTACACTGTTTTTTACTCACAAAACTTCTGACACCAAATACTTCTTGTTTTTTCCAACACCATTTCCCCAGCTCTCCCACACCAGCTGGGTGTCCTACAATTCAACTCAACTCAATTCAGTTCAATTCCCTATCTTCCTGGAGTTAGCATCAGATCCCACAGCGTAAGTGTTTAGTCCTACAAGGCTGCCCCAAATTCAAATGCCAGTCACAAGTCCCAGGTTGTCATCAGTACTTTTGAATGTCTGGCTATGAATTCAGGGGGTTCCCACAAGAAAAATTCTCCTCAGGTTCAATAATTTGCTATCATGATTCGCAGAACTCGAGAAATCATTTTGCTTACTATTACTGGTTTACTACAAAGGATTCAACTCAGGAACATCCAAATGGAAGAGTTACATAGTGAGGGAGGGTGCAAGGAGCTTCCATGCCCTCTCCAGGTACACCACCCTCCCAGCAGCTTAATCTGCTCACCAACCCAGAAGCTCTTCAAGCCCCATCAGTTAGAGGTTTTTATGGAAGTTCTATTACATAGGCATGACTGATTAAACCATTGGCTGTCAGTAATTAACTCTATCTCCTGCCCTTTCTCCTCCACAGAGGTTGGGAATGGGAATGAAAGTTCCAATCCACAAGCTCTGTTTTGGCCTTTCTGGACACCAGCCTCCTTACTGGAGCTATCTTGAGGCTCCTGGTAACCTCTCATCTCATATTAGCATGCAAGAGATACTCTTATCACCATACAGATTCCAAGAATTTTAGGAGCTGTGTGCTAGGAACCAGGAACAAAGACCAAATACAAGTTCCTTATTTATTACAGTGGCTTACTTCTCTATCTTGGTCAACTAGGAAAAATTCAGAACAGTGAAGACTCTGTTCAAGGACAAACAGGTAGTAAAAATCAGAGCTAAATTTATAGCCAGTGCTTTCTGATGCCAGTGATAATACCACATCACAGGCCTGCCTGCAAAACAGCTCACATCATCATCACATAATAATGATGATAAGAATGACAACCAGAGCTAATATTTATTGAATGTGTATTAGATGCTGGAAAAGAAGCTAAGCACTTCATAATGATTATTTCATTTTGTTTTCACCCTATATACATATCTATGGCCTGAACTCTTTCTCTCCCTATTTTATAGATAAAGAAATAGATCTGGAATGTTTAGTGACCTGCCTACAGTCACAAAATGAGTAAATAAGTAGTAAAGTAGGAACTTGAGCTTAGATGTATCAGACAGAAAAGTAAAATTTCTCACCATTTTGCCAGAATGCACTTTTCTGGATGTAATGTCCAGCTCAAATTTAGCTTTCATTTTTAACCTCCTCCAGGGATAATTAATAGTCCCCTCCTCTCTGCTCACACAGTACTGAGTACACCCCTTTATAGCTTGCTCACTGTGTTATATTATAGTTATTAGTATAAGTATCTGTCTCTTTTGTCTGTCTGAATGCCTGTTGAAACACATTGTGCATTATTTATATGTCCAGGGCCTGGTTGAATAGCTTATATAAAATAATCATTCATTCAACTTATTAAGTAATAATAAGCACATAATAAATTCTTCTTGAACTGAAGTGGGCTTTGGTTTCTTCGCCTGTAAAATGGGGACAGTTCTCTCTGATTCCCATTCTTTGATACTGGGGAATGCTCAAGATTTCATGAGCCAGTACATATGTGCGACTGGCAAGGAACATCTTGGGAAAATGCTACCCTGTTATTACAAGGCACTATTGAAAAGGGACCAAAAAAGAAAATTCCTACTGTCCTAACATGATCCAGCTGCAAGAGACAAGTTGTCATTACACCAACAGAAAGTTATTGCCCCTAGACTAGAAACTAGCAAATTGGCCTGGAGATACAGTATATAATCTTTATTGCATATCACTATGAACTCCAGTCACACTGTGCAAATACACGCTATCCTTGTGGGGGAGAAGCTGCCATTGTGTCTCACCGCCAGGTATGTAATCAGCGTCTGGTGGGCAGATTGCCAGGTTGGCCATCTGTGTTGTGCTTGGTTGCTAGGGCACAGGCAGCGCACTACGTAGTATCTTGCTTTCACCCTAGCCACAAAAGCCTGGAGCAATGACAAAGGCTTCTCAAAGTGCTGGAGCTCCAAGGAAATGTACATATTTGGCTTAATTCATGGAACTTCTATTGAAGGCCAGCTCAGAAGGCTGGGATTTTTGTCCAGGCTTTGCTGCTGTGGCACTATAGATTAGACATATACTTCTCTAAGCATGCTAAATCCTCACTTGTGAATGAGAAGGAACCAAAGCTCAGTGTTTCCCAAAGAGGATCCATGTGCCACTGACAAGATATGAAATGGTTATAGGCAGTACATGAACAAACTTGTAAACACATTGGCAGCCTTGAATTATTGCACTGTGCACTACAAAATAATTATCCTATCAAATACTTGGTATCACATAATTAATTGATTGGAATGAACACAAAGTAAATAGTTTAGCTTTCAATATTAGATAATATGAACACTGGCATTGGGAGTATGTGAATATGATAGACACTGAAAGTGGGCAGCAAATAAGTGGAGTTGGAGGAGTTGGATCCTGCAGTCCGGCGTTTGACTATGCAATTCTGTCATCAATGGCTAATTGGGAAAATGATCTAGATTGTGCAAACAAAAGTAGTTTATTCTGAAAAAAATTATACGTGCGAAGTCTATCCAAATAAACATTCTCGAATACCTATGACATCAGACACTAGGTGAGGCATTATGGTTATGAAGATAAAGAAGACAGGGTCTTGGCACCATCTGATCAGGGACACACTTGAGAAAATAAGTATCTTTATTTTAGTGTGATGTTTACAATAATGTGAAGTAACTGGAGCCAAAGAGAAAAAAAACAACTCTGAGGAAAAGTCAATTGAGAGGTCTTCACAAGGCAGATGAACATTGAGCTAAGCCTTGAAGTCTAAGTAAATGTTATCTAAACATATAAGAAGACATTCTGGGAAGACAAAAAGCGTGTGGAAAAAGTGCTGACGGACAAACTATGTTTTCTTTATATTTTATGTGTAAACAAAAACAGCTATGTAACTATTCTGTATACTTCCTAAGTGAGAGAATCAGGTGTTGAATGGAGGTATGCACAATTCCAAACCCATGGTGTTTCTACTATATCATGTCTTATTTGCCATTCATATCTGAAGTTTCACCACTGCATAGCTATTAATGATATTTCCAGCTCCTTTATTCTTATTCCAACAAGTATGAAATACTAATCAAGAGAAGAAGGGGTAATGAGATCTGCTTCTTGAAGGTCAGTATCCTCAATTGCAGGCAATTTCTGGACTTCACATTACCTTTCCTTTCTACAAATATTCTCTGTGGAATAATTCCCCAAGACACTTTGCATTTGTTATTTTAAGCAAAAGCCAAGTCTTTTCAGAAAGACTCTTTCATGGTCTCTTTCAGTTTATAGAAAGACCTATTTCTCAGAAGGAAGGATAATGGAAAAATCCCATTCCTGGAGGAAATTTTGCTACAGTCTAAGACAGGAAGATGCTGCCCTATTGCATTAATTATTAAGATCCTGACATTTAGGGAGTCACAATTGAGGAATGCTCCCTGAGAACTTCACTTAATCCACTTAATCCAATCAAGTTAGAGAAATACAGGACCTCCATAGTTCCTTCTCCTACTATTTCAAGTTTTAATGTGAACAATCAACACAAAGGCCATAAGTTCTCTACACTCAACTTCTAAAACAAAAGGGATGATTTGAAAAAAAAAAATACTACACTTTTCCTTTCCCTATTTCCAAACCACCAGCTATTCTAAGTTAAACCAGACATTAGCTATTGACTTCAAGTAGGTACGTTTCACCTGTAGGAATGGGTAGGAAATTGCATGGAAGTCAAATATTAAAAAAAGTTTTGACCTACAAATGAAAAACCAAAGATGAAAATAGGAGTGGAGGGTTTTCCCATTAAAAAAATAAATAAATAACTTTGGCTTAAAGAATAATTCCACAACAGAGAGAACTTCAAAAAGCTATGAATTTGGAGTCAAGCAAGGAAGAATTTTAATTCTGCTGTGCCATTTACCAACTGTATGATCTTGGAACTCTCTCCTATCTCAATTGTTTCTTATGCAAAACGAAGCTTATAGTATGTATCAGTAGAACTGTTGCGAGAATCATGATACAAGTTGTGAGAATAGTTGGCAGCAAGAAGAGATATGGTATATGCTAAGAAAATGTGATGGTGGGGAGTGGGCATATCCATGCTTAATTCCATTCAGTTACTAGTGATATTTGGTTATCTGATGGATGGTAGGGCTGCTGGATATTCTGGATCTCTTCATCAATGCTTTGGCTTTAGTTGTTTTGTTTCATGTACAGCACTCAATTTTCTATCTCCTTAATGCTTGTATCTAAAAGAAATTATTGGTTTTTGGTATATTTAGCCTGTATCTGGCCAATCTCTAAATTGTCTTATCTATTCTTTTTTTTTTAATTTTTTTAATTTTTTTTTAAATTTATTTTTGAGAGACAGAGAGAGACAGTGCGAGCAGAGGAGGGTCAGAGAGAGAGGGAGACACAGAATCCAAAGCAGGCTCCAGGCTCTGAGCTGTCAGCACAGAGCCCGACATGGGGCTCAAACCCACAAATAGTGAGAACATGACCTGAGCCAAAGCCGGACACTTAACCGACTGAGCCACCCAGGTGCCCCTGTCTTATCTGTTCTAAAATCATCTTACTAATTATTTTTGATTCCCCAGATATAAAATCCCATTTTCTAAATAATAATTATTTTATATCTTTTTTTCCAATATTTATTTCCTTTCCTCCCTGCCCCATTGCATCACTTCCTCTTGTTGGAGTTTAATTAATTCAAGTAAGACAAGCTAAATTTTCTTTGTAATGAGATAAACAACATAGTGACTTGGTTGGTGTTCTAAATTTCCATGGTGATAGTTAAGAAGGGGAGATTTCTATTGTCATTTCTCAAATGGTGCATCTGTCAACAGCATCAAATACACCAGATCTGTGCCATTAAGTAAACCCAATTCTATAGCGATAGAAAAAAAAGAACTGTAGACCAATATCCTTAATGAATACAGATGCAAAAATACTCAACAAGACACTAGCAAATTGAATTCAACAGCATATAAAAAAATTATCCATCATGATCAAGTGGGATTCATTCCTGGGTTACAGGGCTGGTTCAATATTCACAAATCCATCAATGTGATACACCACATTAATAAAAGAAAAGATAAAAACCTGTCAACAGATGCAGAAAAAGCATTAGACAAAATACAGCACCCTTTCTTAATAAAAACCCTTACTTAAACATTATTAAATCAATTTATGAAAAGTGCACAGCTAATATCATCCTCAATGGGGAAAAAATGAGAGCTTTCCCCCCTGAGATCAGGAACACGACAGGGGTGTCCACTCTCACCACTGTTGTTTAACATAGTGCTGGAAGTCCTAGCATCAGCAATCAGACAACAAAAGGAAATAAAAGGCATCAGAATTGGCAAAGAAGAAGGCAAACTTTCACTTTTCGCAGATGACATGATACTCTACCTGGAAAACTCGATCGACTCCACCAGAAGCCTTCTAGAACTGATCAATGAATTCAGTAAAGTTGCAGGGTACAAAATCAATGTACAGAAATTGGTTGCATTCCTAGACACCAATAATGAAGCTGTGGAAAGAGAAATCAGGAACCTGAGCCCATTCACAATTGCACGAAAAACCATAAAATACCTAGAAATAAACCTAACCAAAGATGTAAAAGACCTATATGATGAAAACTATAGAAAACTTGTGAAAGAAATTGAAGAAAACACCAAGAAATGGAAAAACATTCCATGTTCATGGATCAGAAGAATAAACATTATGAAAACGTCATTACTACCCAAAGCAATCTACACATTCAATGCAATCCCCATCAAAGTTGCACCAGCATTCTTCTCAAAGCTAGAACAAGCTATCCTAAAATTTGTATGGAACCACAAAAAAACCCCAAATAGCCAAAGTAATATTGAAGAAGAAAACCAAAATGGGAGGCATCACAATCCAACTTTAGCCTCTACTACAAAGCTGTCATCATCAAGACAGTATGGTATTGGCACAAAAACAGACACATTGACCAATGGAATAGAATAGAGAACCCAGACCTGGGCCCACAAATGTATGGACAATTAATTTTTGACAAAGCAGGAAAGAGTATCCGATGGAAAAAAGACTGCCTCTTTAGCAGGTGGTGTTGGGAGAACTGGACAGCAACATGCAGAAGAATGAAACTAGACCACTTTCTTACACCATACACAAAAATAAACTCAAAGGGTGCCTGGGTGGCTCAGTCGTTTGAGCGTCCAGCTTCAGCTCAGGTCATAATCTCACAGTTCGTGAGTTCGAGCCCCGCGTTGGGCTCTGTGCTGACAGCTAGCTCAGAGCCTGGAGCCTACTTTGGATTCTATGTCTCCCTCTCTCTGACCCTCCCCTGCTCGCACTGTCTCTGTCTTTCAAAAATAAATAAAAACCATAAAAAATAAAACACCTCAAAATGGCTGAAGGACCTGAATGTGAGACAAGAAACCATCAAAACCCTTGAGGAGAAAGTAGGAAACAGCCTCCTTGACCTCAACTGCAGAAATTTTCTGCTTGACACATTCCCAAAGGCAAGGGAAATGAAAGCAAAAATGAATTATTGGGACCTCATCAAGATGAAAAGCTTCTGCACCGCAAAGGAAACAATCAAGACAACTAATAGGCAACCGACAGAATGGGAAAAGATAGTTACACATGGCTATCAGATAAAATGCTAGGATCTAAAATATACAAGGAACTCACCAAACTCCACACCCCAGAAATGAATAATCCAGTGAAGAAGTGGGCAGAAGACATAAACAGACACTTCTCCAAAGAGGACATCCAGATGGCCATCAGGCACATGCAATGATACTCAACATCACTCATCATCAGGGAAATACAAATCAAAACCACACTGAGATACTACCTCATGCCAGTCAGAGTGGCTAAAATGAATAAATCAAGAGACTATAGATGCTGGCAAGGGTGTGGAGAAACGAGCATCCTTCTACACTGTTGGTGGGAATGTAAACTGGTGCAGCCGCTCTGGAAAAACAGTGTGGAGGCTCCTCAAAATACTATCAATAGAACTCCCCTATGACCCAGCAATAGCACTGCTAGGGATTTATCCAAGGGATACAGAAGTGCTGACACATAGGGGCACATGTACCCCAGTGTTCATAGCAACACTGTCAACAATAGCCAAATCATGGAAAGAGCCTAAATGTCCATCACCTGATGAATGGATCAAGAAGATGTGGTATATATATATATATACAATGGAGTACTACATGGCAATGAGAAAGAATAAAATCTG